>JAZAVJ010000115.1:0-124538 GCA_037954315.1 Neonectria punicea
GAAAGCTATAGAGAGTTAGTAGTTTAATCCTATATAGTCTATTTAACTTTGCTAAAACTTTAAAGTAAATAGGGGTCCTTGATTAGAGAGAATTTCTATAGGTAGCCTATAAATACTAATAATATTTTATAAAAAGATATAGGCGAACTGCTCTATATCTATTAATTCTTAGTATAGTATAAAATAGGAAAATTTTATAAGTCTATCTATAATAATAAGAATGCTATTATAGAGGGTTCCGGTCATAGGGTCCTCTAATAGGGGTAGTTTCATAATGAAATCTATAGTAATAGAGTCCTACGGTTACTTAGCGACTAGTAAGGGTTATAGTTCTCTATATAGCTTATAGCATTGGGCCCTAGTTTTCACGTAAAGGTTATATTGATTCATGACTTCTTTAATAATGTTTTTTATACTAGGGAATTAGTATATCGTTCTAACTTATTCTAGGGTCTTATTAATTCCCTAATGTCTATATAAGGGGTGTTTATATATTTCCTGTATAAGTTAGTATTGTAATTCTCTAGGAACTTATAGTATATTTATTTTTTCATCTAGGGATAGCTTATTATTATACTATTATATCCTTTTGTAGAATTCGTTAGTATTTATAATAATATAGGTATTTCCTAAGGTTTGCTTTTTTCATTTAGTAGCGATCGTAGCGCTAATAACTCAATTCTAATTATAATCCTTTTCTAAGCATTCTAGGCAATTATTAATTATATACTAGAGTGCTTTCTAGAGTCTATATATATTATAGGTTCTAGTAATAAGCTAGCATAGCATATTAGTGCTTCTATTATAAAGTCCTACTTTATATAGTTCTTACACTATCTAGTACTAGTAGTAGTAAGGGATAATAATATGTCTATCCTAATACCTAATTTCTCTAGTATATCCACAAGCTTAATCCATAAAATCCTATACAGATCCATCCTCATAGATCAGGGCTAAGTATTTAGGTTACAGTAGTATTTTTCGCGTAGCTATGATATACTTCTACTTAAGGTATCCTTCGGTATTAAAGTTAAGAATTTGTTCATTTATCTTAGGCTTACTAGTATCGAAGTCGCTTCATTAACTAATAGTATCGGCTCATCCATTTTCTAATCCTTTCCTATAGATAATTATATAGTCGAATTCTAAGAGGTATTCAGCATATTATAATTATCGTCCGCTAAGTTCTTATATAGTTATAAAGTATAAGATATTCTTATAGTCTATATAGACTTTAATCTTATGCTTACTCCCTAGGAGATAGTATTGAAATTCCTTAAATGAGTTAATGATTATAAGGAATTCTTTATCGTAGATAGGGTAATTAAGTTTAGCGCTATACATCTTATAAGAGAAGAAAGCAATAAGGTATAATAGTCTATTATTATCCCTTTATCTAATCTAAGCGCCCTATGCAAAGTCTAATACATCCATCTCGAGTTCAATCTCTTATTTAGGGTTAAAGGTTACTAATACTAGCTCGCTTAGGATAAGTTTCTTAATATTATTAAATGCTTTCATTATAGTAGCGTCTATCCGGAATTCTACTCCTTTCTTAATAAGTTCAGTAAGTAATATAGTATAGCTACTAAAGTTTTTAATAAATCTTTAGTAGTAGTTAGTGAATCTAAGGAAGGCTTATACTTCCTTAACGTTTTCTAGTTTTTTCTACTTACTAATAGCGGCGATTTTCTTTAGATCTATCCTAATCTTATTATATAAGATAATATATCCGAGGAACTCTACTTCTAAGGCGTGGAAGTTGCTTTTCTCTAGTTCAACCAGTAGGTTTATGTCTTAAAGCGCTTATAATACCTTATGGATGTATTCTATGTGTTCTTCTTCTAAGTTAGAGAAGATTAAGATATTATCTAGGTAGTATATAATAAATATATCTAGATGCTCACATAGCACATTATTAATCATTCTTTAGAATATAGTTAGTATATTCATAAGTCTAAAGGGCATAATAAGGTATTTATAAAGTCTGAACTTAGTTCGAAAAGTGGTTTTCTATTTATATCCTTCCTTAATGCGTATAAGATTATACGCTCCTTTTAGATCTAGTACTATAAATACCTTCTTACTATAGAGTCAGTCCTTAAGCTCCGTGATAAGGGGTAATAAGATTCGATTTTTAAGTGTAATATCGTTCAATCGTTTATAATCCATAATAAGTCAGAGCTTGCCGTTCTTTTTAGGAATAAACATAACTAGATATCTAGCTAATGACTTAGAAATCCTAATATATCCTTTCTATAGTATATCTTCAATATACTCTTTTAGCATATTAAGTTGCTTTTCATTAAGATTGAATATTTTATAAAACGTAAGCAATATTCTATCTTTTAGTATAATTTCATAGTCCTATTGACTAAATTCAGGTAGTCCTATCTTAAGTTCTTCCGCGAAGAGCTTTTCATAAATACGATACTATACTAATACATTCTTAAGCCTTTCTTCTTTAGGTAGTTTCTTATATTCCTTAAGGTCCTTATTTATCTATATAAACTATTATTAAAGGCGTCTGATTATACGTTTAAGCTATGTTTTCTTACCTTTCTAGTGCTTATATTATATTCCCTTTAGGGGTGCTGAGGTATCTATTATATCCTTAGGCACGTCCTCGCTCTCTATCTCTTTAGGAATTAAGGTTTAAGATCTCCTTTCGTCTATTAAGTTATTTTCATTATTACTATAGAGTACTTCGTTAAGGTTGACTAATACCTAGCCAGTTCTCTAGTTAATATATAGGTTGAATTTCTTTAGCTATAGATACCCTAAAACAATATCGTATTAGGATATTAGTAGAATATTAAGGATAATACCTTAATTTCGTTTATTAATAAGAACCTTTAAGTAATCAATTTATTATATTACCTATCCTTAATCGTAAGAAAACATATCTCCTTTAAGATTATGTACTATATATAGGTCCGATTTATCTTTCTATAGTAGCCTTAACCTATTAACTACTCTAGGGTTAATGTACGAGGTTTTAGCTCCGCTGTCTACCAATATAGTAAGCTATTCATCCCTAACTCACACTTATAGCTTAAGTATCGTTCGTTTCGTTACTAATTTTATTATATATAGAGCTTTTTATAGGGGTTACTTATCCTTCCTTATGTTGCCTGCCTATCGCTCTCCTATAGGTAGCGTTACTCGTTTTTTATATCTTTATTATGCATACTATCCTTAGCGTTATACTATTCTTTAACCTTAGCCTAGATATACACTCTACATTCCTAGTGTGCGTAATTCTTTAGGTCTAATAGCCTTTCTATACATAACTTAGGGTAGTATTCATTTCATACCTTTAGTCATACGACTTAGTACTATAGTATTAATTCGACTAAAATATAGTCTTATGTTTTCTATTCTAAGTAGGGGTCGTTAAGGACTAGCCTAGGGATCTTAGTAGGATAATAGTTATTCTTAGCTTTCTTACCTTCATAAGTTTTGCATTAGTAGTAATAATAAGATATCTATAATAGTTCATTATATCTTAATGCCGTATAGTATAGTCTTAAGTCATTGCCAATTTCGAGTCGTAGGGTGGCTAGGTCGGCCCTGGCCATCCTTCTTAGCTTAGCTTTAATATGTACTAGCTCATTCTCGCGGATGTCCTCTCGCTCGCAGACGAGTTATTAGTACATCTCTTCTTTCATCTTCTAGACTAGCACACCGTTCTTATCGTACATATATATTTTCCACCATAGTTTTTCAATAGTTAGCATAATAGCTTATTTCTATTATGTTTCTTGTTTTTCTATCTTATCTTCTAACGATATATTATCAATGCTAGCTATTTTAGAGTTATTATAGCTATCGCTTAGGTATCCTTCTTTAGGTACCCGAATATCGTTATTTCCGATGGGTAGCCTAAGTTATTATACTCGTCTGGCTTCGTATCCTGCGTTGAGGCTAGGAGTGTTTTCTCATTGTGTATAGAACTAGCATCGGATACGGTTATCTTCTTCCTACTATGGAGAGAGTTATGCGCCTAGTTCTTCATCCTAAAGTCTCAGGGTTTCTAGTCAAGGTTATCAATCTAGGATTTCTACTTCGACTATAGGTCGTCTATAAGGCTCTCCCTTCCTAACCATCGCGACGGTCTTTCTAGTAGTGTCTTCCCGAGGCCTTCCTTCTAGGACTAGCTTCCAGGGTCTAAATATTCCCCTTATTATACCCTTATCCCGCTAGCAATTATCTTATATACCGTACTAGGGTTTCTCCGCATAGACGCTATCCTCTGCAATCTTATAGCGTTAAGTGCTAGGTAGAGGCTTAACGGTGAGGTTGCTAGTGCCCGTTATCTCATAGGCTCCTCTAGTCATAGCTACTATTTTCATATAGATAGTAGTCTATAGGGTATCGTACTAGTAGTTAGTAGATCAGACGTTCTTACCTTTAGGCATAGGTCTATACTTTTATCTAGTCTTAGGCTTTTAACACTTGCTTTCGAAATGCCTAAACCTTCTATAGTTCTAACATTTTACCTATAAATAATCTTATCGTACGGCTCTAAGTTCTATAAGGCTAGACTAAGTTCTATAAAAGGTGTTTTTCCCTTTCCCTCCTTTATTACGAGAGTTATAGCGGTTATTGCGATTATCTGGGTAGTAGGGGTTATAAGGAGTGTTCTTGCCTTTTCCCTTAGTAGCTACTTTCTCTTTATATCTTTCGTACTATCTTTCATCAATTTTCATAGCCATAGTAATAAAGTCCATAAGGGTATTAGGTCAGTTAGCTTTATATAGCTCATCCTTAACTTCCTCCTTAAGTCCTTTATAGAAGATTTCTATAAGGATATTATCATCCTATTTAAGGTATAAAGAGATTTATCTAAATATAATGGTATAAGCAGTAGCGGATTAAGTTTATCTAATCTTATAGATATTAATAGCTACCTACCATTCCTTATTAACTATTCTAAAGTTATCTTTAAGTACTATTTCGAAATTATCCTATTCTAAGAAGATATTCATAGTATCTTAATCGCGTGTATCTTCCTCATTCTTAAGGAAGTCCTATATAATTAGTTTAAACTATATTATAGTATTTCCCTTAAGATATCCACTAGTAAATAAAGCCTATATCTCTCCTATAGCGAGTTTAGTTAGGAAGAATTAAAAGTATACCTTTATCCTAGTAAGGAAAGGTATAATATCCTTTAATTCTCTATTAAACGGCTTAGGAAGGGGGGGCTTAATGCTTTCCCCTAGGTCCTTAGCTTCTCTAGGTTGTTCTATCGTAGATAAGGTAGTCGAGGTAGTAAATGCGCTATGTACCTACTCCCGTAGTCTATTAATAAGAGTGCGGAGCTGCACTATCTTAGCAACTATCTTAGCCGCGCTCGGGGGCGTAGCGTACGCTAGTAGTGGGTTTCCCCCGGCGGTTAGGTTAGCGGTAGGGCGTAGTGTAGACATATCTAACAGTAGGTATTGCTTAGGTCAATATAGTAATACACTGAACAAGAGCTATTAACGTATAATGGTCGGGTCTAACCTAAGGGCGTATAGGGTAGGTCTGGGTATGAGGTATATAATCGAGTGGATTAGGACGTTATAGTAAGCAATGTAGGTTACGGTCTAGTAATGGTAGAATAGTAGATTTAATATAATTAAGTGTATTAATAGCTAGTAAGGCTATTTATCTATAGAAGTGCTAAATGATTATGTTTATATACTGGCTAATTAGAGTAGTCTTAGTAGCTCTATCGTAAGGCTTATTGATGAGACTATCAGTCTTATTAATAAGAGTCACGGGTGGATCACTAATACTAGTCCATCACGCATAGCCCTTTTAGCTAATAAGGAAAAGTGGGTACTGTCGTAGTTCTGCCGGTTGTGACCGCCTAGTCCCAACCCGGGCCGTAACACGCGTGTAACGGTTGTGCTAGACCGCTATACCATTGGGCAAAAGATTGGTTAATAATCGCTATTGCGGCAATTACTGGGCACACTAACTAAGCATTTAAGCCTATCGCTATTCCCGACGGACCAGGCCGTAACACGATGCTCCCCTCCCACAAGGCTCATCCCGAGCCATTAGGTCATTAGGCCGGAAGTTCATTTATCCGGTGCAACAGCTAGCCAACCCCCAAGGAGACCCCGCACAGCCCAAGTGCGCGCATTCAATTGGGTAACCTTGCGAGCAGTCCGGAACGGGCTTCCGCGGGTATACACACACAACCCAGGAATCGAACCTAAGACCACCCACCTATAGCGATTATCGTATAACGGTTATGCTAGACCGCTGTACCATTAGGCAAAAGATTAGTCAATAATCGCTATTGTAGCAATTACTAGGCATACTAACTAAGCATTTAAGCCTATCGCTGTTCCCGACGGACCAGGCCGTAATAATAAGGGTATTAGGTTAGTTAGCTTTATATAGCTTATCCTTAACTTCTTCCTTAAGTCCTTTATAGAAGATTTCTATAAGGATATTATTATCTTATTTAAGGTATAAAGAGATTTATCTAAATATAATAGTATAAGTAGTAGTTGTGACGGTTAGGTCTAACCTAAGGGTGCATAGGGTAGGTCCAGGCGTGAGGTGTATAATCGAGTGGATCAGGACGTCATAGTAAGCAATATAGGTCACAGTCTAGTAATAGTAGAATAGTAGATTTAATATAACTAAGTATATTAATAGCTAAAGAGCTTAAGGCTCTTATCTAATATGCTAAGTAACTATATATATATACTATACTAGGATCACTAGATCACGGTAGTAATCTAAGTGATCTATAGTCCTAGATCACGACGAGGCTATGGTGATCCTTATGTGATTGGTAGTTAGGGAGGGATTACTAGATCACAGTAGCAATCTAAGTGATCCTCTTATAATAGGTAGGAAGAAGTGGGTATGTTATGGTTCTGCCGGTTGTGACCGCCTAGTCCCAACCTAGGCCGTGATATAATGTCCCCTCTCTGTTAGTTCTTATCCCTAAGACCTATTAATAGGCCCGATCGGAATTTCTTGTGAGTGCTCCTAACTTAGTCCTGTAACCTTTCGCTGCTGACTATGATATTAGGTCGTGTTTCTAAATCCTCCAAGACCGCTTAGCGATCCGTTCTCACGCGAACTATCAAAACCGAGGGTAACTTAGTTATGCCTTGTTCCTATTGTTTTAAGGCGTAATGGGTATGTCGTATGTCTAATAAATCCTTATGTTACGGGGAATGCGTCTGACGCAGCCGTTCTTACGATGGTTTAAACGTTGTGACTTTTCTATTTGTTTCTAAGTATCCCGTTTTCCGTTGGTTCTTGCTAACGTTTATAGCACTTATACTATGGAAGCTTAGTAGAAAATTAAAGCCGATATTAAAGCAGCGGAGAGTGCTCTAACGGAGACACTGGCCTATTTAGCCTATCTTTATAAATAAAAGAAACTATTAAAAGATCGTAGTTCGTTCCTATTTTCTCGCGGTATACAGAAGCTAGATAAGGTAGATAGGGTTCAATCCTAAGAGGAAGCTATTTTAGCGGAGTAGCGTAGAGTAGGGGAAGCGTAGGGTACTAGCGCTATTAACTTGCTAGATTAGTCCGCTATTTTAGGGTCCTCTTTGCCTAATTTCAGCGTTATTAATAGAAGTTCTTTAAGAGGCATTAAGTATAGGTAAGGTTCTTAGCTAATTCCTACTAATTATCACTCTTAGGATAGTCTTTCTACTTAATAAGGTACTTAGTTTATTTGTTTATAACTCTTTTATTAAGAATTGCTTCTACTATATACTCTTCTAGTCCTTTAACCTTAGTTTTATGTTTATTACTAGTCTTAGTATAAACTATATCTTTTACTATCTTAAGGAGTGAGATATAGAAAACTAAGTAAAGTCTAACTTTTAGTAGTAAGTTTAATTAGTAATTGTTTTCTGAGATTTTTTTGATGATTTTATAAGGATTAATAAATTTATAGTCTAGTTTCTTATTTTATCGCTTTATTTTAATGTTTTTTATTATAAGATAGATTATATTTCCCTCCTAAAAGGATAGTCTCTTTATCCTTTTTTAGTTATAGTATTTTTTTATCTAGTTCCTAATAAATTTAAGCTTAGTCTTTATTTCTTTATATAGATTTTTTAGTTTTTCTATTATAAGGATGGCTTTAGGGATGACTAATCCTTCTTAGCTCGTTCTATAGGCATTAGGGGTGAACCTAAAGTTAGTATATATTAGGGTGAGTTTTATACTTTCGTGAATAGAGGTATTATAGCTTAGCTATGCAATTAGGAGCTTTTTAACCTAATCGTTTTATTCATAGTTAATATAGTATCGAAGGTACTACTCTAGTACTTGGTTTATCTGTTCTATCTAATTGTTAGTCTATAGTTAGAAAGCTATAGAGAGTTAGTAGTTTAGTCCTATATAGTCTATTAAACTTTACTAAAACTTTAAAGTAAATAGAAATCCTCGATTAGAGAGAATTTCTATAGGAAGCCTATAAATACTAATAATATTTCGTAAGAAGATATAAGCGAACTATTCTATATCTATCGATTCTTAGTATAGTATAAAATAGGAAAATTTTATAAGTCTATCTATAATAATAAGAATACTATTGTAAAGGGTTCTAGTTATAAGGTCCTCTAATAGGGGTAGTTTTATAATGAAATCTATAGTAATAAAGTCCTATAGTTGCTTAGCGACTAGTAAGGATTATAGTTCTCTATATAGCTTATAGTATTAAGCCCTAGTTTTCGCGTAAAGGTTATATTGATTTATAATTTCTTTAATAATGTTTTTTATACTAGGAAATTAGTATATTATTCTAATTCGTTCTAAGGTCTTATTAATTCCCTAATATCTATATAAGGGGTGTTTATATATTTCCTATATAAGTTAGTATTATAATTCTCTAGGAACTTATAGTATGTTTGTTTTTTTATCTAGGGATAGTTTGTTATTATACTATTGTATCTTTTCGTAGAGTTCATTAGTATTTATAATAATGTAGGTATTTCTTAGTATTTACTTTTTTCATTTAGTAGCGATCATAGCGCTAGTAACTCAATCCTAGTTATAGTCCTTTTCTATACATTCTAAGCAATTATTAATTACGTACTAAAGTGCTTTCTAGAGTCTATACGTATTATAGGTTCTAGTAATAAGCTAGTATAGTATGTTAGTGCTTCTATTATAAGGTCCTGCTTTATATAGTTCTTATACTATCTAGTACTAGTAGTAGTAAGGGATAATAATATATCTATCCTAATACCTAATTTCTCTAGTATATCTATAAGCCTAATCTATAAAGTCCTACGCGGGTCTATCCCTACGGATTAGGGCTAAGTATTCAGGTCGCGGCGATATTTTTCACATAGCTGCGATATACTTCTGCTTAAGGTATCCTTCGGTATTAAAGTTAAGGATTTGTTCGTTTATCTTAGGCTTACTAGTATTAAAGTTACTTTATTAACTAATAGTATTAGCTCGTCTATTTTCTAATCCTTTCCTATAGATAATTATATAGTTAAATTCTAAGAGGTATTTAGTATATTATAGTTATTATCCACTAAGTTCTTATATAGTTATAAAGTATAAGATGTTCTTATAGTCTATATAGACCTTAATCTTATACTTACTTCCTAGGAGGTAGTATCGAAATTCCTTAAATAAGTTAATAATTATAAGGAATTCTTTATTATAGATAGGGTAATTAAGTTTAGCGCTATATATCTTATAAGAGAAGAAAGTAATAAGGTATAATAGTCCGTTATTATCCCTTTATCCTATCTAAGCGCTTTATGCAAAGTCTAATGTATCTATCTTAAGTTTAATCTCTTATTTAGGATTAAAGGTTACTAACACTAGCTCGCTTAGGATAAGTTTCTTAATATTATTAAATACTTTCATTATAGTAGTATCTATCCGGAATTTTACTCCTTTCTTAGTAAGTTTAGTAAGTAGTATAGTATAGCCACTAAAGTTTTTAATAAATCTTTAGTAGTAATTAGTAAATCTAAGGAAGGCTTATACTTCCTTAACGTTTTCTAGTTTTTTCTACTCGCTAACTATAGCGATTTTCTTTAGATCTATCCTAATCTCATTATATAAGATGATATATCCGAGGAACTCCACTTCTAAGGCGTAGAAGTTGCTTTTTTCTAGTTTAACTAGTAGGTTTACGTCTTAAAGCGCTTATAATACCTTATAGATATATTCTATATGTTCTTCTTCTAAGTTAGAGAAGATTAAGATATCGTCTAGGTAGTATATAATAAATATATCTAGATGCTTATATAGTACGTTATTAATTATTCTTTAGAATATAGCTAGTACATTCGTAAGTCTAAAGGGTATAATAAGATATTTATAAAGTCTAAACTTAGTTCGAAAAGCGGTTTTCTATTTATATCCTTCCTTAATACATATAAGATTATATACTCCTTTTAGATCTAGTACTATAAATACCTTCTTACTATAGAGTTAGTCCTTAAGCTCTATAATAAAGGGTAATAAGGTTCGATCTTTAAGCGTAATATCGTTTAATTATCTATAGTCTATAATAAGTTAGAGCCTACTATTCTTTTTAGGAATAAATATAACTAGATATCCGGCTAATAACTTAGAAACCCTAATATATCCTTTCTATAGTATATCTTTAATATATTCTTTTAGTATATTAAGTTACTTTTCGTTAAGGTTAAATATTTTGTGAAATGTAAGTAATATTCTATCTTTTAGTATAATTTCGTAGTCCTATTGACTAAATTTAGGTAGTCTAGTCTTGAGTTCTTCCGTGAAGAGTTTTTCATAGATATAGTACTATACTAGTACGTTCTTAAGTTATTCTTCTTCTAATGTTTTCTTATATTCCTTAAGGTCTTGGTTTATCTATATAAACTATTATTAAAGGTATCTGATTATGCATTTAAGCTATGTTTTCTTGCCTTTTTAGTGCTTATATTATATTCCCTTTAGGGGTGCTAAGGTATCTATTATATCCTTAGGCATATCCTTACTCTTTATCTCTTTAGGAGTTAAGGTTTAAGATCTCCTTTTGTTTATTAAGTTATTTTCATTATTACTATAGAGTACTTTATTAGGGTTAACTAGTACTTGGCTAGTCCTTTAGTTAATATATAGGTTGAATTTCTTTAGCTATAGGTACCCTAAAATAATATTATATTAGGATATTAGTAGAATATTAAGAGTAATACCTTAATTTTATCTATTAATAAGAACCTTTAAGTAATTAATTTATCGTATTACCTATCCTTAATTATAAGAAAATATATCTCCTTTAAGATTATATACTATATATAGATCCGATTTATCTTTCTATAGTAGCCTTAACCTATTAACCACTCTAGGGTTAATATATAAGGTTTTAACTCTACTATCTACTAATGCGGTAAGCTATTCATTCCTAACCTATACTCGTAGCTTGAGTGTTGTTCGTTTCGTTGCTAATTTCGTTACGTATAGAGCTTTTTGTGGGGGTTGCTTATCCTCCCTTATGTCGCTTACCTATCGCTTTCCTATAAGTAGCATTACTCGTTTTTTATGTCTTTATTATGCGTGCTATCCCTAGCATTATGCTATTCTTTAACCTTAGCCTAGATATACACTCTGCATTCCTAGTGCGCGTAATTCTTTAGGTCTAACAGCCCTTCTATATATAACCTAGGGTAGTATTTATCTTGTACCTTTAGTTATGCGGTTTAGTACTGTAGTATCGGTTTGATTAAGATGTAGTCTTATGTTTCCTATTCTAAGTAGGGGTTGTTATAGACTAGCCTAGGGATCTTAGTAGGATAATAGTTATTCTTAGCTTTCTTGCCTTTATAAGTCTTATATTAATAATAGTAATAAGATATCTATAATAGTTTATTATATCTTAATACCGTATAGTATAGTCTTAGATCATTGCTAGTTTTAAGTTATGGGATAACTAGATCGGTCCTAGCTATCCTTCTTAGCTTAGCTTTAATATATACTAGCTCGTTCTCGTGAGTATCCTCCCGTTTGTAGATAAGTTATTAGTACATCTCTTCTTTCATCTTCTAGACTAGCATACCGTTCTTATCGTACATATATATTTTCTACCATAGTTTTTCGATAGTTAGTATAATAGCTTATTTCCATCGTATTTCTTGTTTTTCTACCTTATCTTCTAACGATGTGTTATTAACGCTGGTTATTTTGTAGTCATCGTAGCTATCGCTTAGGTGTTCTTCTTTAGGTGCCTGAATGTTATTATCTCTAATAGGTAGCCTAAGCTATTATACTCGTCTAGCTTCGTATCCTACGTCAAGGCTAGGAATGTTAGTTTATCGTATATAGAACTAGCGTTAGATGCGATCGTCTTCTTCCTACTATAGAGAGAGTTACGCGCTTAGTTCTTTATCCTAGAATCTTAAGGTAGAATATTAAGGTTATCAATCTAGGATTTTTACTTTAACTATAGGTTATCTATAGGGTTCTCCTTTCCTAACTATCGCGACGGTCTTCCCAGTAGTATTTTCCCAAGGCCTTCCTTCTAGGACTAGCTTCTAGGGTCTAAATGTTCTCCTTATTATACTCTTATCCTACTAGTAATTATCTTATATACTATACTAGGGTTTCTCTATATAGATACTATTCTCTACGGTCTTATATCATTAAGTGCTAGGTAGAGGTTCGACAGTAAGGTTACTAGTGCTTATTATCTTGTAGGCTCCTCTAGTTATAGCTATTATTTTTATGCGGATAGTAGTCTATGGGGTGTTATACTAGTGGTTAGTCGATCGGACGTTCTTACCTTTAGGCATAGGTCTATGCTTTTATCTAGTCTTAGGCTTCTAATACTTACTTTCGAAATGCCTAAACCTTCTATAGTTCTAATACTTTACCTATGAATAATCTCATTATACGGCTCTAAGTTCTATAGGGCTAGACTAAGTTCTATAGGAGGTGTTTTTCCCTTTCCCTCCTTTATTGCGAGAGCTATAATAGTTATTACGATTATCTAGGTAGTAGGGGTTATAAGGAGTATCCTTACCCTTTCCCTTAATAGCTACTTTTTCTTTACATCTTTCGTACTATCTTTCGTCGATTTTCACAGCTATAATAATAAAGTCCATAAGGGTATTAGGTTAGTTAGCTTTATATAGTTCATCCTTAACTTCCTCCTTAAGTCCTTTATAAAAGATTTCTATAAGGATATTATTATCCTACTTAAGGTATAAAGAGATTTATCTAAACATAATAGCATAAGTAGTAGCGGATTAAGTTTATCTAACCTTATAGATATTAGTAATTACTTACTATTCCTTATTAATTATTCTAAAGTTATCTTTAAGTGCTATTTCGAAATTATCCTATTCTAAGAAGATATTTATAATATCTTAATTACGTATATCTTCCTTATTCTTAAGGAAGTCCTATATAATTAGTTTAAACTATATTATAGCATTTCCTTTAAGACATCTACTAGCGAATAAGGCCTATATTTCTCCTATAGTAAGTTTAGTTAGGAAAAATCAAAAGTATACCTTTATCCTAATAAGAAAGGGCATAATATCCTTCGATTCTCCATTAAACGGCTTAGGGAGAGGGGGCTTAATGCTTTCCCCTAGGTCCTTAGCTTCTCTAGGCCGCTCTACTATAGATAAGGTGGCTAAGGTAGTAGATACACTATGTACCTACTCTCGTAGTCCGTTAATAAGAGTACGGAGCTGCACTATCTTAGCAACCATCTCAGCCGCGCTCGGGGGCGTAGTGTACGCTAGTAGTGGGTTTCCCCCGGTAGTTGGATTAGTAGTAGGGCATAGTGTAGATATGTCTGATAGTAGGTATTGCTTAGGTCGATGTGGTAATATACTGAATAAGAGCTATTAATATATAATAGTCGGGTCTAACCTAAGGGTGTATAGGGTAGGTCTAGGCGTAAGGTATATAATCAAGTAGATTAGGATATTATAGTGAGTAATATAGGTTATGGTCTAGTAATGGTAGAATAGTAGATTCAATATAACTAAGTATATTAATAGCTAAAGAGCTTAAGGCTCTTATTTAATATACTAAGTGACTGTATATATATACTATGCTAGGATTACTAGATTATAGTAGTGATCTAAGTGATCTATAGTCCTAGATTATAATAAGGCTATAGTGATCCCTATGTGATTAGTAGTTAGGGAGGGATTACTAGATTATGGTAGCGATCTAAGTAATCCTCTTATGATAGGTGGGAAGAAGTAGGTATATTATGGTTCTGCCGGTTATGACCGCCTAGTCCTAACCTGGGCCGTAATAGTAATAGATTAGGTTTATTTAATTTTATAGATATTAGTAGCTACTTACTATTCCTTATTAACTATTCTAAAGTTGTTTTTAAGTGCTATTTTAAAATTGTCCTATTTTAAGAAGATGTTTATAGTATCTTAATTATATATATCTTCTTTATTCTTAAGAAAATCCTATATAATTAGTTTGAACTATATTATAGTATTTCCTTTAAGATATCCACTAGTAAATAAGGCCTATATTTCTCCTATAATAAGTTTTATTAGGAAAAATCGAAAGTATGCCTTTATCTTAGTAAGGAAGGGTATAATATCCTTCGATTCTCTATTAAATAGCTTAAGGAGGGGAGGTTTAATACTTTCTCCTAGGTCCTTAACTTCTCTAGACCGCTCTACTATAGATAAGATAATTAAGGTAGTAGATATACTATATACCTACTCCTATAGTCTATTAATAAGAGTATAGAGCTATACTATCTTAGTAACTATCTTAGCTATGCTTAAAGGTATAGTATACGCTAGTAGTAGGTTTCCTTTAGTAGTTAGATTAATAGTAGGGCGTAGTGTAAATATATCTAATAGTAGGTATTACTTAGATCGATATAGTAATATACTAAATAAGAGCTATTAATATATAATAGTTAGGTCTAACCTAAGGGTGTATAGGGTAGGTCTAGGCGTAAGGTATATAATTAAGTAGATTAGGATGTTATAGTAAGTAATATAGGTTATGGTTTAGTAATAGTAGAATAGTAGATTTAATATAACTAAGTGTGTTAATAGCTAAAGAGCTTAAGGCCCTTATTTAATATGCTAAATGAATATGGTTATATACTTAGGTGTTTATATAGGGTTGTGAGATGTATAGGATCATAGTAATCTAGGATCGTGATAATCTAGGATTATAGGCACAATCTGTGGTAGCGCGCTCCTTATATAATAGGAAGGAAAAAGTGGGTACGTTATGGTTCTGCTAGTTATGACCGCCTAGTCCCAACCCGGGCTATGATAATTTCATTATAAAACTACCCTTATTAAAGGATCCTGTGATTAAAACCCTCTATAATAGTATTCTTATTATTATAGATAGACTTATGAAATTTTCTTATTTTATACCCTACTAAGAATTAATAGATATAGAGCAGTTTGCTTATATCTTCTTACGAAATATTATTAGTATTTATAGACTTCCTATAGAGATCCTCTCTAATTAAGGAACCCTATTTACTTTAAAATTTTAGCAATCACTAATAGATTATTTAGGATTAAACTATTAACTCTTTATAGCTTTTTAACTATAGACTAATAGTTAAATAGAATGAATAAACTAAATACTAGAATAATACCTTTAATACTATATTAACTATAAATAAAACAATTAGGTTAAGAAGCTCCTAACCGTATAGCTAAGCTATAATACCTCTGTTTATAATAGTATAAAGCTCACCCTAATATACGCTAACTTTAGGTTTACCCCTGATACCTATAGAATAAGCTAAGAAGGATTAATCATTCCTAAAGCTATCCTTACATTAGAAAAACTAAAGAACCTATACAAAGAGATAAAGACTAAACTTAAATTCATTAGGAATTAGATAAAAAAATACTATAACTAAAAAAGGATAAAGGGACTATCCTTCTAAGAGGGAGATATAGCCTATCTTATAATAAAAAACATTAAAACAAAACAATAAAATAAAAAACTAGACTATAAATTCATTAGACCCTATAAAATTATTAAAAAAGTCTTAGAAAATAACTACTAGTTAGACTTACTACTAAAAGTTAGACTTTACCCGGTTTTCTATATCTTACTCCTTAAGATAGTAAAAGACACGATTTATACTAAATTCAGTAATAAACACAAAACCGAGGTTAAAGGACTAGAAGAGTATATAATAGAAGCAATTCTTAATAAAAGAATTATAAATAAACAAACTAAGTACCTTATTAAATAGAAAGACTATCCTAAGAGCGATAATCAATAGGAACTAGCTAAAAACCTCACCTATATATAATACCTCCTAAGGAATTTTCACTAACAACGCTAAGATTAGGCAAAGAGGACCCTAAAATAGCGGACCAATCTAGCAAGTCAATAGCGCCAGCACCCTGCGCTTCTCCTACTTCGCACTACTCTACCAAAATAGCCTCCTCTTAGGATTGAACCCTATCTACCTTATCTAGCTCCCGCATACTACAAGAGAGTAAGGAAGAACTACGCTCTTTTAATAATTTCCTTTATAAATAAAGATAAGCTAAGCAAGCTAATGCCTCTACTAGAGCACTCTCTGCTACTTTAATATTAACTTTAACTTTTCATTAGGCCTCTAAGGTATAATTACTATAAGTATTAGTAAGGGATACGCCTAGGACTAGGGCACGCAGGAAGGATGGATAGGAAGGACGCAACGTTTAAACTATCATAAGAACGACCATGCCAAACGCACTCTCTATAACGAGAAGACTTATTAGATATCCGATATACCTACTACGCCTTAAAACAATAAGAATAAGGTATAACTACATCACCCTTAGTTTTAATAGTTCGTATAAGAATGGATCGCTAAATGGTTTTAGAAGATTTAAGAATATAACCTAACATTATAATTAGTTATAAGGGATTATAGAGCTAAGTTAGGAGCACTTATAAGAAGTAACGGTTAGGCCTATTAATAAGTCCTTAAGATAAGAACTAACGGAGGGGGGACATTATATTATAGCCCGGGCTAGGACTAGGCAGTTATAACTAGTAGAAATATAACATACCTACTTTTCCCTGCCTATCACGCAAGGATTACTTAGATCGCTACCGTAATCTAGTAATCCCCCTAGAACTACTAATCATAAAGGATCACTACATCCTCGTTGTGATCTAGGACTACGGATCACTTAGATCACTACCGTAATCTAGCAATCCTAAAATACGTATATATATACACTCCTTTAACACATTAGACAAGAGCCTTAAGCTCTTTAGCTATTAACACACTTAGTTATATTGAATCTACTATTCTACCATTACCAGACCGTAACCTACATTACTCACTATAACGTCCTAATCCACTCGATTATACACCCCATGTCCAGACCTACCCTATACGCCCTTAGGTTAGACCCAACCATCACATATATATTAAGTTAATTATTCTAATTCTAAAAGTAAAGGATCTTCTCTTCCTTATCTTTATTATTAAAGTCTATAGGTTCTATATTATTATCTCTATCTTAATCCTTTAGGGGCTATCTACCCTAAGGGGTAATAGATAATAAGCTAATTAAGAGAGTTAGTAGAGCTATAATAATTAATTTAAGTTATTACTTAGGTTAATATAGTAATATACTAAATAAGAACTATTAATATATAATAGTTAAGTCTAACCTAAAGGTATAGAATAGATCTAAGGTATATAGTTTAATAATTAAATAAATTAGGATATTATAATAAGTAATATAAATTATAATAATAACATATAATAATAAGTTATTATATAACTAAATAATATTATTAATAGCTAAGAAGCTTAAGGCTCTTTATCTAATATACTAAATAAATATAATTATATACTATACTAAGATTACTAGATTATAGTAGTAATCTAGGTAAGCTAAGAGTTAGATTACAATAGCATTATAGTGATCCTTCCTATAATTAGTGAATAGATAGGGATCACTTAGATCACAATGGTGAGCCAGTGATCCAACGGTGATAGGAAGGAAAAAGTGGGTACGTTATGGTTCTGCCGGTTGTGACCGCCTGGTCTCAACCTGGGCCGTGACAATTATGGCTTCATTACGGTCTTATTGCTACAGCAGCTGACTTCTTTGTGTAGCCGAGGACGACGACTACAACGACGACGACGACGAGCGCGGTACGGTTCCTTAGCGGGAGAGGTGCGGTAACTATTGCTAATCTGTTTGTGTGTAGATACCGATAACGACGATGCCGGCTACGCCAGTGAGTACCTCCCGAAGCGCTCCCGCTGCATGCCCAGACTGACCCAAGCAGGCAAAGAGAAAGGCCGGGGAGGAGGGAGCGGTGCGGGATATCCCCTGTTCCGCGTGTGTCACGCGGATGGGTAAAGACGGCGCGGCAGGTCTCTGCCGAGACCAGGTGAATGCGCTTAATAATGTTTCTTTTATTTATAGTATTATTGCTTAGTTGGTTAATATATTTAGAGATAAAATAATAGCTCGAAGACGGAGCCTAAGAGAAGGAAGCCCAGGAGGCCGCACACCAAATCGCGGACAGGGTGCACCGCTTGCAAGAAGAGAAAGATCAATGTAAGCCATTGCCTTCTTTTGTCCTAAATGTGGCGTCGTGTGGGATGTCGGCCACGTCCCATTCTGTGCTGACCATCCTGCGGGATGGGAAAAAGCCCATCTGCAGCAATGCTAGAGGTGCAATGAAACATATCATTTCATCTTTAGACCCCTCTTAGCGAACGCCCCGTCCCATCTGCATCACCATACCATCCACACCATGGACTCTGGATATGTCAGACATGGAACCATTGCACAACTTCTGCACCTCGACATACGCGACTCTCAGTGATGACCCCCTAATCCGAGATCTATGGAGGGTGCGCGTGGTAAAGCTCTGCTTCACTTGCGAAGAAGCGGCCAGCTCCATGAAAGAGCGATTGAGTGCCACAACAAGGCATCAAGCATCGCAACCAAGTACATGTCAAATCTTGACGAGGGAAGCAACAGCCAATGCTTATTCGTCTTCTCCATCTTTACCATTTACTTTGGTACGTGTTAGAAACCCGAAATTTTAACAAAACTACTAACAGATTGAACGCAGCGTTTGCGAGCTCGCCCGTGGATGACAATTGGTCCTACTCCCAGTGGATGGTCCTAATAGGAGGGTGTAGGAGCTTCCTCAGCATGGCCAACGAAAACATTCTAGCTGGGCCATTTGCCTGTATGATGAAAAAGGCAGCACATCATCTGGCAGCCAGAGATCAGGTTTTCCAGATCGAATATGTGCGAGATCTGCGCTGCCAAGTGGCGAGATCGGTCGAAAACGAGCAACGTAGCCGCATTAATGAGAGCGCCCTAGACGCGCTGAACCAGACATCCGGCGTCTTCTACGAAGTCATAGGACAGAGGGACCTAATAGATATCTTTTCTTGGGTGGTTTTAGCCGAGAACTCCCTTCCGTTGCTGGCAGATGAGGAGCAGGAGACGTTGGTTGTGCTGTCGTACTTCTGTGTGCTCTTAAATAAGCTGTCGCGTCAATGGTGGTTAGATGGGTGGGTCGACGACCTGATGGATAGAATCCTTGTAGCATTAGATGAGGAACATCGGACTTGGATTATTTGGCCGATGGAGGAGGTTGGGTGGTTGCCGCGAGAATAGGAGAACCTGATGCTAGGCGGCATATGGATCAAGTCGATTTGGTCCAAGTGTGGCTATCGGGGACTAAAGTGTCCCTTGTAAACTTGACTGTCACGTATTCAAGTCTCGAAACCATGAAAAGGGTGGGATAAAATGGAAGCGAAAGATTGCGAGACAGGTGAATTGGCCGGGTGGTGCTGAATGGATCTGACCAAGGGGGGGTGCTTCTTACTGCCTTCACGCGCGAGCCTCAAGAAATAATCTGAGTAATCATGTATTATAGCACCAACGTCTTCAAGTATGAGGACCTGAGATCTTGTTGGTCCAAGACAGCGCCAGGAACGCCAATGGGAGTCCCAGCGTGAACCAGCCTGCTTCGTATTATGCCAATTATCTACGGTAATAAATATCGCCTCTCGGATCGGTCGCAGGTGCGATATGACGGATCGCTCCGTTGTGGTTACGTCGGTCTTGCGAGCTCCTCGATCGAGTCATGGGATCCCACCGACGTCGCCCCATGTTCTATCGTATTCATCTCCATATCCATCGTGACATAGATGCGTCGATTAGATGAATCATCGTCAAGACGCGCCCAGTCGCCATCCAAGGCACCATTCGTGGCATTTCGTGACTTGACGAATCGTTGCGAGCGGCTCGCCGTCCCGATTTTGCTGGTGACGCCCAGCCCATTGGAGCTTCCATACTGCGTGGGCCCTGAGGAATGACCGCGAGATGAATCGAAATCGACCCAGCGCTTGAGAAGCTTCCGCAACGGTGGCAAGCACCCAGCGACGATACCGATTCCCGTTTCGAAGACGCACCATAGGGCGACGTTGCAGACCCGGTCTGTAGGCGATGTTGGTTACATTGCTCCAAGGGGCTCGAGGGAGTAGGTAGACAACTTACATAGGTAGTCCTTTTCGGGATTGAAATAGAACTTGATGTAGGGCATTCGTATAATGGTGGCTATAGAAGCACTGCTCCCAATCAGCATCTCTTGCGCGAGTGAATTCATAAGACGCAATGGCTTGCACATACATAGCACCTAGCCCAAGCACGAGGGAGATGGATATCTTCGTCCCCAGCTTCATCTGGGCCTTGTAAAGCATGAAACCAGGCAGCACAGCACATACTATGTCGGTAACCAGGGACGATGCCGAGACAAAGTAACTTAGGACAGCCAGGGTGGCCGGCGCCGCGCATGTTCCTCCTCCGTTCCATGTGGCCTGCAGTGGCCGGCAAAGAACAAAAAGGCTGATGAAGACGATGAGCGCCGAGGCAATAGCCATGAATAGGGTCAGCCAGGCGATGATGCGATGCGTCGGCACGATGGCAATTCGGAGAAGGGTTACGCAAATGGAAGCTTTGACGAAGACGAGGGCCGCGCAGTAGAATATCTGAAAGAGCCAGACGAACTACATGTCTTGTCAGCCACACGGGAGGATATCAAGATGCAGTGTATTTCTCACCTTCCTGCCATATGGCAGTATACCTTCGGGCAACTCATTGTCGCGAATACCCATCCCATAATATGTAGCCTGACAAGATATGCCGACGAGGCAAGAGAATAGTACCTGGCGATGGCGATGTTAGCAGCAGCCATAGTCGATAGCTAGAAGCACCACTTACATAGCCAGTAACCATAAGGCCATCGTCCATGCCGAACACGTGATGTCGCAACCTGACCAAGCTCCGCAGAAAGATGGTGATGGTACTCAAGATGCCAAAGATAATGGAGCAAACCAGCTGGGCCATGGCGAGCCCGTGAGGCTCAACGGTAGGTACGCCTGCCATAACGCGAACGCTAGATGATGATGTTGACGATGAGAAAACGCGAGGACTGGAAGAAAACCTAGAGGCGCAAGCGCAGCACTTATGGAGGCCTGGTCCAATGACAGTATCCAATAGGGGGGTACATAGGAAACCACTATATCTCTCCAGGAAAACAGGTAGCTACCTAACCCCTTCATACGACTTGCCACTTTGCCGCCGATTATACGCACTGTGAGATTTTAGCACACACAGATCTCCTTGAGGGCGCGCGCTAAGGTGCCAAAACTGTAGCGAGACCCACATCAACCTTGTACTGATAGAGTACCACAGAAAGCAATAACAGCAGGCAGATTATCGAGGTTGCAGCGTAGCATCTGTGATCGACAATACCTCGACGGACACTATATTTGAGTGTAAACTGAGGTACTGGCCATCTCATATACTTCGATTGGCTGGCAACCCTGTTATCTAAACTAACTCAAGGAGATAGTTTATTATGTCCTCAAGGTACCCCCTGAAAGGGGGGCATCTCGTCCCGATGCCCAACAAGGGGATGCATGGGGTCTTGGCGGAAGATCGTCATCAGTGGTGCACGCTAGACCCCGGAAACAGACCAACGTTCCTGCTCGGGATGATCAAGGCCGGGCTCCATAGGCTTTTTTGGACAGGAGTGATGAGCAAGCAAGTTCAAATACCAAGGTGCGACACTATTTCTCTTCACTTTGCGTGCCATCCTTTCATCGGTCTGAGGCTCGAACAGCTCCACCCAGACTGCCCCACGGGTGATACAAAACATGACTCGCAACAGATGCGGCCAAGCCACGCGGGGGTCTCGTATCTTTCGTCCACCGAGATTGCAACTGTCCTCTTGCTAAGGTTGCATCTACACACAAGACCCTCGGGAGTACGACGTCGCCTGGGGGTTACGGGGCTGCCGGGCCGGTTGAAGATACAGAAACTTCATCGGGGGAACCCCCTTCTATTGGCTACACTCTGAATCGACGATCAACGCCACGCCTAGGACCTGAGTCCTCATATCCTGGGAGAGGGGAAATTAAACCCAGTTTTCGGTAATCCGGGTGCTTCCCTATTCGCCTGTTGAAATAGAGTTTCGGGGGTCATGGTATTTGTATATGTTAGTTTCAGGGCCCATGCCAGAGTGCCAACAACTGCATGGATAGGACCGCGCATCGCATCCCCCCCTGGTCACGAATTACATGACGCTATGGGTTAGATATGCAAGCGGTCGAGACTTGACCGCCTCTTCTTATGCAACGTCTCGTTGTGTGGCCTCTCGTCTCGTCTCGTCCCAGCACACCTTTAAAAGGCCCAAACTTACCCCTCGAAGAAGCGAAAAGTAATCCAGACAAAACCATCTATTACCTGCCCTCCTCCTCTCAATATGACCACTCCTACCTCTATCCATACGCTCGAGTTCGGCTCTCGCAACACGACCGGAACGTGGACTCCCTTTGACTGGGAAGATCCTCTTCATGGTCCTCAGTCAAAGGGTGAGGTCGTGACCATCCGTACCGGAGGAGCCACCGGCGGTACGCTGGCGTCGGGTCTGTGGCGGACGGGCCCTGGCATCGCAGGCTGCAATGATGACGGCACTTGCGATATCGAGTATTCGGCTCCGTTAGGTGACGAGACTATGGTTCTGCTGGAAGGGTCAGCCGAGGTTCTGGCAACAAAGTCAGGCAAGAAGTACCATTTCAAGGCGGGAGACATCCTCGCTCATCCCAAGCACCTCGACCTCAAGTGGCACGTCAATGGGCCGTTCCTGAAGAAGTTCTGGGTCATCTGGGACGCCCCCCTCGAGGGCACCAAGAGCGATGAGCTCTTCGTCGGCAACATCAACGACAACCCCAAGGACTGGACGCCGTTTACGTGGGATGAGCCAGGAAAAGGCTCTCAGACGGCGGGTGAGCTGACACTGGTCCGCAGCACCGGCTCTACAGGTGTCCTCCAAGTCGGCCTCTGGCGAAGCGGGCGTGGGCTGCCAGGCGCCGCGGCCGATGGATCAGTGACGTTCGAGTATAGCTCCCCGCTGGGGGATGAGACCATCTTAGTTGTGGAAGGAGGGATTAAGATTGTGGAGCACGAGAGTGGGAAGACGCACTACTTCAAGGGTGGAGATATCTTCGCGCTGCCATCGGGCCTGAAGGTTACGTGGACTTCTCAGGGGCCGTTTACAAAGAAGGTTTTTGTCATCACCAACGGTCAGAAGGCCGGTTAAGGAAATCGTTGTGTTCTGGCATGTGTATGCAGGCGGTAGGAGCTACTAAAAATAGTTCCATTGTTATATGAATCTTTTACCTTTCGCTAAGCCTTGCCGATTTGTGGGCCATGCAATCCCTGTTTGCCGCACAACTATGGAGATTAGGCGCTGCTATTGAGACCCATTGTTTAACAGATCAATGGCTATTCCGATCCATTAGTGGCGAGGATGTGGATGTCTTCTTGTCAATGGTGTCCGATGGTTAGCACCAGTCATTTTCTCCTTTTAGCAATAACGTACATGATAAAAAAAACAAATGCATGCTCATTTCAACAGCTGCAGCTGTAGCTTATTAGGGCGCAGCATTCAGAATTCGAGATCCAGAAAGGCGATGAATTCTAAGCTTCCTCACTGAAAACAAATCCTGCTGCTCTTTACTATCCCTCTGCGCCGCCTCCCAGATCACCCGTATGCCTCTTCTATCAGCAGAAAAAGGATTGCTTTCTATCTCTGCCACTACTTAAGCCTCAACCCAATCATCTTCTATAGTTTGATAATCCTATAGGCTACCTACCTTAAGATAGTAATATTGCTAAAGTGTAAGTGTTTATCTACCTAGACGATCCTCCCCTTATAAGGTTTAGGCTAGAATATCTTAGTAGACCTAATAGCCTTTATGTATTTCTCGGCGTCTTTACGCTTGAAGCTAGCTAGGCGGTCTTAGAATACCGCTTTAGTTGGTGAGGCTACAATCGAGTGCCATGATGTATAGAACTTATCCCATGCCTTCTCTGGTTGGTCTCGGCTCTAAAGGACGGGGTGCTAGATGCTTTTATGCAAGACCCACTCCCAGTATCACTTCAACCTCCTAGCGCGACTCATCTTTTCGATTATATCGATGTAGGTAGTTCGTATTTGCCCGTTACCGCGATAGCTAGACTATTCAGGAAGAGCAAGACTCCACAAGAGGCAGTAATTCTTTGTCACACGAAGCCCCTTAACAGCTTTCAGACAAACTTCATATTCGCGTATCCCGTTCCATCATCGACAGGTCCATTGTTAGGGATCAAAACGTCCGGCTGAAAGCCAGCAGGGAGTTCAGTTCCTCAGCATTAAAGCACCAATCTCCCCCCTAGTGACGCTTTAAGCGTCGCTGTTCTCAGCCTTCTCAACAATAGGTGCAGGCTTCTCAATCTTCTGCCGGAAGACGTGGCGCTTGATGAAGTAGGGGAGCCAAACTCTCAGTTCATATGAGATTAAGCTCTTGGTTGGGACGGAAAAGACCTCTGAGCATCTGGTTAGCAAGTAAATTACATGTAGAGTCAGACTAATTCTCTTACGGTCAATTTCTTCCATGGGAAGACCAATGAGAATGACAGTTTCAGTCAACGCCATGAGTGTAGTTCTGAACTCTATCATGTTCGTATGTCTATCTGATAAATGCTGATTTTGTGTAGTTGTATCTGAGCAGAAGCAAGCATAATTGCATGAGCTACGAGAATGGCCAGAGATGGCGAACGCAGCCGCAACTTAGGTACAGACACACCAGCTCAGGGAGTAGGATCTCGTACTCTATTTTATGAAAGCATTGGCTTAAGGCCCTTTAATGCTCGACTAGAAAGGATGGGCTCAGAGGAATAGAGAAACTAGATGAGAATAATGATAGTGATATTAAACTGGAGTTTATTAATTGGGATTTAAAAGAGGATTTAGAAGAAACAGAGCTTTCAACTCTCAAAAGACGTAGGAGCGTCACGAGCTTTTGAGCCCAAGTGAGGACACAGACTGTAATTAAATCCGGAGAAAGCTTTCAGTGATCGGGGATGTGACGACGTGGTTTTAGCTGGAAGCCAACCACCCACAGGTCGGGATCATGGCTCCCCACCGAGTCTTGTACGTCAGCGATCTAAGCCAACAAACGATTTTAAGGCGTTGAGGAGTTGTGGAGTTTAGATACGTTGGTCGGTATTGAGAAATCTCGCTGAATCAAGATTAGCCCTCGGTTAAATCGGAGCACGCGGAGAACGCTAAGTGTTGAACTCCAATCTAAGTGGATTTCGCTACGCTCTTAAGACTCTTTTGGTTTCGTTTATCTGTTGCCACATGGATTTTTCTTCTTTAAGCATGGGTCAAATACCCACTGTGCCATTCAGAAGACATTATAGTGGCGGCGTGTTCGGCGTAGAGCAGAATCATCTTAAGTGTCCATTATAGACCGGCAATACCACCACTTAGCCGCGCTATACCGATACCACCCGATGATCCTGAATAATTGTATGCCTACTTTCTCATCCGGAGACGAACTAGAAACTGATTATCATCCCTTCTCTTTGTTTTTTTCCAGTTCAGTTTGTCACAGCGCTGATTGTCATCCTTACCCTCACTCGTTGTACCCTGAGTGTCCTGTCCGCTGTAACAACGGATACGAACATCCAGTAACGGGACAAGAGTCGCGGAGCTGCTTTGGCAATGTTTCTTCCAAAAATCTCTTCACATGAACGCCGAAATCACTCAAGTTCGGCAAACAGCAACAGTGTGACCCTTGATCTGGATTCTGAACCAAGTGTCTTGAAACCGAGCCAGGCAATCCCGGAAGGTGGCTTGGAGGCGTGGCTTCAGGTACTCGGCTCTTGGGTCATCCTCGCCGCCACATGGGGTCTCGCCGGTACCTTTGGTATTTACCAGACATATTACGAGCGTGAGCTTCTTCCCAATTCGTCTGCCTCGGCCATTTCCTGGGTTGGCTCTCTCCCGGGAGCACTATCGTTTATCCTGGCGCCCATCTCTGGAACGCTCTACGATGCTGGCTACTTTCGTCAAACCCTCTGGTTCGGCGTCTTTCTCATTCTTCTGGGCCAATTCATGACTTCATTGGCCACGACGTACTGGCAAGTTCTTCTTGCCCAAGGGATCTGCGTAGGGCTTGGGTGTGGCTTGGCGTACGTCCCGTCCACCGCCATTCTGTCGCAGTATTTCCATCGCAAGCGAGCTTTGGTCATTGGCATCGCATCAACCGGAGCCCCTGTCGTGGGAATCATATTTCCCGTCATCTTTGGTCGGCTGCAGCCTACCTTGGGCTTTGGGTGGACCACCCGTATCATCGCCTTCATTTTGCTTGGCCTATCTATTATTCCAGTCGGCTTCATGCATACTCGCATCCCACCCTCAGGGCAGATACGCTCCCTCATCGACACTTCGGCATTGAGAGACCCTGTTTTCTGTCTGGTCATGGCCGGCTCGTTCTTTGTCTTTCTGACTCTATACATCGGCTTTTTCTATGTTCAACTCTTCGCTGTCAGAAACAGTATTGGGGATGCTAGCTTTTTACCCTATTTCATCACGATAATGAATGCTGGGAGCATTCCTGGTCGCGTCCTTCCGAGCCACATTGCCGATCGGATTGGCGCTTTGGAAACCCAAATCGCAGTTACGGCTTTGAGTGCCATTATGATGTACGGCTGGCTGGGTGTCTACAATGTTGGGGGTCTCATCACGTTCGCCTTCCTGTATGGACTCTTCTCTGGCGGACTGGTCGGTGTGACGCCAAGCTTGATTGCAACTTTATCGCCAGATCCGGGCCGCTTGGGCACCCGAATGGGCATGATGTTCTTTGTATCGGGAGTCGCTACTCTTGTTGGTCTTCCTGTTGCTGGTGTCATTCTGGGTGACTACTCGGAGGTTCGCTGGCTGGCAATGATAGGGTACGCAGCGGGCGCGTTGACGCTTGGGGCGATATTCTACACGCTCGCATGGGTTTCAACATGGAAGTTGAAAATACAAAGAAGTGTATAATGTACAAGTCGGTATGCCGCATACTTGGTGGGTGATGCGCACTAATTATCTCGGGCCTAACTAGACAACGGTGCGGTGAGCCCCCTTACTTAATGAGACTATTACTAGACAGACCGGTTCAATCGATGACAGTACTCCGCTTGTTGAAACAGCTGTGGCTCAATATCTAATTAGTCTCACTTGAAGAAGAGAAAAGTGCGGATCGGGGATCTCTTTTCGACAAGAGCGGGTCGCCGGCGTAACCGGCGTATCGGCCTGTTCCGTATGACAATTCGCCGAGCAGGGGTATTTCTCCTCCAGTCTTCGCCCAACCTAGCTGTGTATTCCTTGACAAGATGAAATCTCATTTATACTCACTATTGAACTTGGTCTGGAAAAGCAGTCTTCCTCTTTGCCTACTATTAAGTTTCTCCATTGGGTGTTGCGAATTGAGTTGCACTCCTTGTCCTCTTCCGATGACGCGCTCGACGCAATTAGCATCACGCCGATTGTTCGTTTGTCCGATGATTCGAGAGGGATGGGCTTCCGTCTACCTGAAGCTCGAGAGCTGTGACCCCGTCGGTTCGTATAAAGACCAAAATTTCAGCTCTGGTAGAAGTACTACAAGCTAGAACAACAAATTCCGCAACTCTCAGAGTGCCGCTTCAAATGAGCTTTAAGCACCATACATATCATTGAGATCCTAGTATAGAGCCAACTTTTGAAAAGGTTTATGGTGCCTCAACTTGAAGTTGACCGTATAAATCGCAACGCTTTCTGGAAAGGCTGCCCTAGTAATGGGATTGTTACTGCTACGTGGTCAGGCTTTGGTCATGGACTTGCATATCCCGCATAAGGGTCTACTCGACCTGAGAATAATGACAGGGTTTGAACCTAGTTCGTTCGGAAATGTAAAGTATGCGTACAAGCTACTGAAGTTGCAGTAGAGGATCTCGCTCAGCTATACAATCTGTGCAAAACCAGGGCCACCCGGCTTATTATCAGCCCGACCAGGACATCCCCGTGAGTCGGAATATGCCAAAGCCACAGTACGTCGGAGCGCACTGGCCGAGGTCAAGATCAACGTGACCGGTATCCTTGAGCCCTCGGTTTGTGAAGAAGTCATGCGCTCCTGGCTCAGAGCATAAAGCGAGAGGGATTCCTGCAGTTTTGGCCCGATCGAAACACACCTGAACCAACTGCGATCCTACACCCCGTTTACGGCTTTCAGGTCTGACGTAAATGTAGGTCAATTCTATACCAGTTAGCAATGTCTACTCGCTCAGTGAGAGATTTTAATTACCGAAGTGCTCAGTGCCTCGCACAGCCTTGAACATCTCAGTCACCCCCCCCGGAGGCCGCATGAAACAATTCAGGATCGAGATCCTCAATAGGAACTCTCTTTTCTTCTCTGGCTTTCTCGCTAGAAAGGTCCTCCGTGTCAATCGGGTGTTTCTTTGTTAGGACAACAAAGCCGAGGATCTCGCCCGACACATCGTCGACTGCTTTCAAACATTCATCGGATGAATCGTTGAAGGAGGTCTCAATTGACTTGGCATAGTTTCGCTTCTGGACCGCCTCGGCAGGCCAGTCCTTGTAGATGAGACGATTGATAGTCAGGCTAAGCTTTGAAGCATAGAGGAAACCTGCAAGAGTGAGCAGGTCGGAGGACGTGACGGGGAGGACTGTACTAGACGAAGCCATGGCAATGAATCAGATGTGAATGTTTCCTTGGTGTTATATTGCTCAGTGGATGATATCTCGCGTCTTTCACAAAACTAAACAGCTTCATGGGAACAGGCAACAGAACTGTATACTTGGAGCCTAAGTCCAAATCTATCGCAGTGCTTACATGTGAGTTAGGCTACTACTGTCGAGTGCATACATTTCAGGCAACAAGTTTCTTCAAGGTACTTTTGGAGGTCCCTTTACAAGAATGTGTGCACGAGAAGTGAAACCCCTCGTCTAGACCTCATTGGCTAGTGGGGTGATAAGAAAGACCCGATACACAAGCAATGTAGGAGGCCTCTTAATTGGCGTATTAAAATGGGTGAGACAGACATTAGCTTCAGTTTGCTGGATCAACCAGTGCTAAGACACCGATAGGCATCATATTAGGTTTGGCTCATTTCGCCTCGTGTTGCCTGGGATGGTATCCAGTCTTTCATTGTCTACCATGCGGTCCTGGAGTAAACAAAGGTGTTGGCACCCTTTCCGTCAGCCACACCACATTCTTCGGGTCCCATATCAATCCGCTGTGCTCAATTTCTCTCGTATGTTTGGCAATGATGATAGTCATCGAGCTCGTCCCGTCTTGCATATGCTCCTTGGTGGATTCCATTACGTGGCATCCCCCTTTCGGTCATGGTAAACGAGCAAGTTAATCAGACCTCTCGGGACATCGGTGGCTCGGATAACTCAAATGAGTTTGTGGTACAGCACCCCGCAAAAACCAGAGCATTTGTCTTGTGAATGTATGATGATCCTCAGCATTAGCCTGGAATGACAACACGAAGTGGTCATCGTCGTGACACGGTGGGGATTTGTCGGTCTTGGCAGTTGACGTTCCACGACCTTGAACCTTACGCACTCATGCTCGTATTCCAATCTCCTCACTCACCCTCCGGTAGCAATTGAGTCAAATGGGTCGACTGGTTTCCCACAGTGAGGGCATCTGTGTCCGTTTGTTAGATCCCTCTCCAAGTCTTGAGGCGTCATTTTGGAGATCATTGCTCCAGTCCAATTGCCGATTTCCCAAACTTATCAATCAATCTCCGCTTGCGAAACTCCGTTGTTTGTTACACTCTAACGCAAGGCACGAGAATGGACCTGTCCCCGCCTTCAAAAGGTTACGGCCGTGTTCTGATCGACGCTCGGTTGTACCACCCTCCTCCCTGCACTTGGGCAACCACTACGGAGTGCTGCTCAGCGATTGTTTTGCATGTTCAAGATTACACTACATCTAGTTGTGCTTGTGGGACAAAGTCAATGCGGTGACAAGGGGTTCGGATGTCGGCCTCGGACAGACTACTCGCCCCATGTTCACATCTGCCATTGCATACTCGATGACGGAGACATACTGTAAAAATCTATGATTCATTGATTCAGACAAGTGTGTGTGCGTCAAAGATAGTAGAGGTTCGTTTCGTTTCTTTCCTCTCAGATTTCTATAAGATCCTCGCGAATCTCGTCTCAAGAACCGAGTTTCTCTTCATTAGCATCCACCTTCCTCGCATCATCACTCCTCATCATTAAGCCCAATTGAGTTTGATCTCACCCCTCTCACATCACCACTATCATCCTTTTTCAACCAACATGAAGTTCACCACCGCTGCCGTCGTCCTCCTTGCCAATGGCATCACTGCGATGCCCTGGTCTCATGACGCTTCCAAACAGTCCAGTGGACTCCCCAACACTGAAGAGATCATGTTAGTTCATCACCAAGTCCTTGTTCTGATTCTTGAGGTTGGGTTGCATGGGCTGAACAGCTATCCCTGTACCTCGCTCTCGGAGATTATTAATACTCCCAAGCCATAACATGCACCTCAGCTGCTAAAGTAATTCTAGCCTTCACGTCAAAGTTTCTCAAGCCCCTGCCCCCGCGGCCAACAGCGCCTCTCAGTTCGATGTCTGCCTTAGAGTCTGCTGGCCTGACACTCCACAATGCCCTACAGGCTGGGTAAGTAATGGCCACTATGACCTGTCAAGTATTCCGAGTCGTTAACAAATCCTCTAGTACTCTAACAACGTGGTATTTCGGACCTTCTAAGTTTCATCATGGCCCTTTCTATACTAATGACGCTTATATAGGGAACCAAGGATCACCCTTGCTGGACTTGCTGCAAGGCCCCCCAGTTCGACTCTTCGCTCTGAGATTCTCTGTGAGGCCGAAAGTATTACACGGAGAGTGAGCGAGCTGGAGACAACAGAATGTCAAGGGGTGTTCTCGGCTCGACTTTTGCCGTCAAAGTTGCGAGAGGGGTTTCAACGGACGTCTTTCTACAAGGGCGTACTACGTCTGCAGTCCATCGTTCCTATGATTTGTCTCTCGGCACTCTTCAGGTAGTAGACCAGCAGGGAGGATATTAAATTGGACAATCATTACTATTCTTTTAAATCTTTCCCTTGTGATAGTGGGTGAACAGAAGCAAGAGATAGAGCACTTCCCATTGTCGCTAAAAAATCACAGAACCGTATTCACAATCCCCACCACTACGCCCGCCATCAGGACGCTCCAAGTCGGGATCATATTTGATGATCCTCCCCCTTGGGGATTCAGATCCTTCACGCATTGGTCGACACAGGCGTCCGCTTTCTCGTCGCTGGTTCCATCGCTCGAGCGTGTCTTGTCACCAGTGTAATACCGCTCATGGCACTGCCTTGCACATTTAAAAGCCCAGCAAGACACGACATTCTCGTCACTGATGACCCAGCCATCCAACTCTCGCTGGCTCCAGGTCCCGTTTGCCCCTTGCAAAGTGGTCCGGATGCTGTACGAGTAGCCATTGACTCTTTCCGCGCCTTTCTTCATGAGGCCTGTCGAAATGCGGATCCGAGACTCGTCAGGTGCCACGTCGGCGGGGATTGTAATGTTGACTTGAGTCGTGTCCAGCTCCTCCTGATACGAGAGCCAACATACTGGCCCTGCGCCCCACCCTGGCGTCTCCAACGCCAAGAAAACGCGATAAGCGCTGAACCTCTTCCGAAGTTCAGAGTCCTCTTCGATTCTCTGGTTGATTTTGAGGTCCTCGCGCTGGTCGGCGGTGATGTACGAGGGGACGATGATTGCGGGCGTTGCAGAAACGGGGGCTGACAAGGCCGCCAAGAGAGTGAGGGCGGCCACCCGAAGAAAGAGTGATATTAGGGTCATTGCATCATGAGCGAGAGTGATGCAAATGACAAACGAATGAAGATTAAATGCTTGCTGTGTCGAGAAAGCAAACTAGTGAGATGTGGTGAAGTGGTAAAAGGGGACAAATAAGCATTGACCATCCGAGTTAAGATTAACTTATAAAGTTCAGGTACGGTACCCGACAACGGATCCAACAGCCGGCTGCTGATTAAGCCAACTACGATGCAACGGTGAACAATATCAGAGGCGGAAGGACTACAAAGTACTTTTGACTTGTTCGACATGTGTGATCAGTAAAAGTCAACGTTCAATTCATACTCAAACTAGCAACGGTAGTATCCTTCAAGACTTAGTCTCAGATACTTAGGGTGCCCTCGCCAGGATAGTTCCCATCTTGGAGTACGTGTTCCCCGTGGAAGCCACAAAGTCATCCACCTTCAAGCCCGCCTTGCCCTGGAACACGCAAATGACATCAGAGCCTCCGAACTGGAAATACGAGATCTCATCACCCTTCTTCACCACATCGCCCTTCTTGACCGACAGCTTGACCGACGAAACCTGGGCCATGCCGATAGGCAGAATCGCCACTTTGCCAAGAACGGGGTTGTCGATGACCACCATGCCTCTGGTCTGCAAGAACTGGTAGCCGGGGCTGTCCGGGGCGTCCGGGCCGCACATGACACGGATTGGTTGACACTTCTCGTTGACCTCGAGGTAGGCCGCACCCTGGATGTTCTTGGCCTCAATCACCTTGCCAGAGACAGCAGCATGCTGTCTGTGATAGTTGAAAGTGTTGAGGAAAGCGTGCATCCAAATGCCGCCCTCGAACTCCTGCGCATACTCGCTGCCCTGAAGCAGAGATCCGATGGTCCACGGAAGGTCTTTGATGTAGACAATACCCCCAGCCTCAACACTGACAATGCTCTGTTTCTCCACAGAGTTATCGTAGGTGCAGTCGGCCGGGTAGACGATGACCTTGTCGTCGTTGGGATCAGCGATGGGTCTCATGTTGGGCTTGAGACGCCGAGAGAAGAATTCGTTGAAGGTGCGGAAACCACCAGGGGGAATCAGCGCCTCCTCAAAAGAGTATGGCGGGGAGTCCTCAAAGGACTTCAGGGACTCGGGCGTGAGAGACGCCGTCGAGTCCATGAAGAGGCCAATGAGCTGAGCGTAGACGACAATCCATGACGAGAGCCAGGTCAGAGGCTTCCCGGCCTGGTTGGGGTGGATTGGGGTCTGGAGGTCATGGAGTGGCCCCTGGGCAAAAACGAAATAGAACATGCAGATGATGTTGTAAATATCTTTGCCCTTGAAGTCCTCATGAGGGATCCATTTGAGCAGGTCGTTGGCGAACTCAAGAAAGGAGCGCGCATCTTTGATGTTCAGCTTGTCCATGAAGTCGGGAAGCTTCTTGTAAGCCTCGGCAACCGCGTCATCAAGCGCCCCTGGCTTGGCCTTCTCGAGGTAGCCGATGAGCACGATGATGACTGGATTGAACAGGACGGGGGTATCGCCAATGAAGGGGACACTGGGAGGGAAGGCACCCGATGGCATGCGAGAGATGGGCGCCGCCAGAGGTGGCGGGGGCTGGAAGCCAATCTGCTCATCGGGGGCGGTGGGAAGACCGGAAGGCATGTTTGCAAGGTGTAATGGAAAAGTCTGGGAGTTGGGGTGCGAGCTTAGATGTTTTGATATCTGAGATGAGGATGTTGTGAATGATGAGGAGATTATTGTTCTTGAGCTGGGGAGCTCTGGGTGATTTATAGTAGAATATATATCCCTCCCAGATATTGTATAAGACTGACGATAGACAGAGAGGACATTTCAAGGCACAGTACGCAGGACTCCGAAGGAGGCAACCCCCGAGTTTGTTCCTCTTGGAATCGACCACTTGGATGTGTCTCGGAACCCCGCTTGATCAGACGGGAGCTATCGTGCCCTAGACTACTCCTGCTGTTTTTCCTTCCACAAGCCAGCCGCGTCTCACATGCAAGGTGTGTCTCACAAGCCGGCCGTGTCTCGTAACCCCGCAACTTGTCCCGTAGCACAAACAATCCATATCCCGCCGGAGTTGCTAGATTCAGCTCGGCTGGTACCTCGAGAGGAGGCAGATCTTTATGTGCGCTCAATTTGTTGTTTTGTTTTCTTATGCATGGCATCTTACTACTTCCCTTGCGTTGCATTGATGTCTGTGCCTCTTTCTGGATCGAAATACATAGACATTGCATATGCCATGCACATCGCACTCGAGCGGGCACCAATAAAGCGCTGATGTCACTATAGATCACCGCTCATTCTCCCCTTCGTTGGTTCATGGCCTCGATCAGTATTTATGCGGGCTTTAAGCCTCTATCCCTCGGTTGCCCCTCCCGTCTATGTCTTATACGACATGTTCCTAGTGTTGACTGCCGTGGATTGAAATACGAAATACACCGCTGTTAGTGTACTGGTAGCTCAATTGACCGAATTCAATCTGCGTAGAACCCCCATTTCCCAAAAGGGTCATCCGTGGCCCGTGGTGGAGCTACGGCACGACTCCATGGAAGAGGGGCCGAGTCGTTCACCGGTGTGCGTGGCATGTGAGCTCACGTCACCACGCAGAAGTCTTGGCCGTCAAATGGCTTTAGCAAGGTCAAAATTTTCAGCTGTACCGATGCGCGAAGCCGAAGTGGGGGAGAAAGAACTAGGAGGTAATTGAATCCCATTGGAAATGGAAGTTCTTGCATTGCATCTTCAGCTAGCCACTTTACTGTAGGCGCGGCCCGAGACGGTCCTTACGTCGGGCCATCGGCAAGGGATGAACTCTGAGGTGTGGGCGGCAAAGTCTTGTCTGAGACAGTCGACAAATCCCGATTGGTAGTGGAGCATTCAGTCCTGGGTTGTGCATATGATATGTCACTATGATTCAGAAACACGTTACGATATTATCTTATTCGCACAACTAGAATAATGCAAGCTGTGAATTACTGTCCTTGCCTTGCTAAGGAAGATACAATGATAATGCTCCGCTCTTCTCCCAACGAACACGTATGATGCCCTGCGTTACATGAAACCAAGGCGAGAGGTCTCTTCGCTCCGCTGGACATTATCCTTAAATTGTCGACCCTCGGCAGTTAAAACTGCAATGATCGGTTACGTGGGGGACTGCAATGTTGGCTGCTGGCACGGGAACAGATGTGACGTTAGGCCAAATTTCACTGAGCATGCAAGGGATGGCGGGTCCTCTTGGCCCTCTGTCGAACTTTTACTCAAAGCGGAGAACCCGCGCGTACTCGATTGTTCGTCTTCGGGTGGCCGGGGTGCATCCGTGTGTGTCTGTATTCTCGTGCTAGTTGGACGCGGCGCCGTCTCCGCCCGCAACCGCGGATCTCGCTTCTCAGTCCACTGAATGAGGTAACGGTCAAGGTGACTGTCGACGCGTCTGTTCTTTCTTGCATCTCTTGGAGGCTGGTGTCAAACAGGATGCAGTTGGAAGTATGGTCAACATATTTGACATCATCACGTGTAACAGACTTGTTGGTTGTCTCGGAGCCGTCATCGGCCACCGCCCACTCAATGTGTCTCGTAGGGAACAGATGGATGGATAAGTCGCAGTCCATATGGCTGTTAGACATTATGCGGACGTATATCAGTAGACCTCTTGGTCGAGAGACGAGATGCCATCGCTCTTCTGGTGGAAGCTGACTGGAGTCGCGTCCTTTGCTAGGATGGATCACGAGCACTAAGGCAGACATCAAGAATTACAAGAAAATTTGCCGTAACTTCCCAAACGACTTGCTAGACCCAGTACTGCTTCGTAGCATTGAAGGCCCGGCGGAACTCCGACACAACTTGGATATCCTAGACATTGGCGAATACGTGGGCCTCCGGACGAGACCGCTCCGCAACTGAAGGACATACAACTCCTGGCCCGAGAGTAGTATTTGATCGGATACTCAATTCTCCAAGATGTCACCACAGTATCCCGATCCTCCACTTTAAATGTTATAGGCACTTCTCCAAACGTCAAGTCTTTCTCTCTAGCAACTATTCTCCCGTCATGCTGAGTCATCGCTGTGCGAATAAACCAAACCTGTGCGAATAAGCCAAAGCTGAAGCTACGACAAGAATCACACTATCTGGCATCAAGGAGGCAAAGGGGTGCGGATTCGGCAGCCTCTTTCGCTGATGTACAAGAAGAAGATGGTGGCCGTAAACATGATGGTGAGATTCCTGCTCAGCGCGTCCCTAAAGAGGTTCAGGCTGCTGATTAGGTTATTCTTCTAAACCCGGAACCTTGGACTAGGGTAGTCTGAGGGCTTAATTGCCTATGGTTTCTGGCAGTTCCCGTGGTAGGCCGAGCAGGATTAAGAAGGGGCCAACGTGCGATGTATCCCACGGCTCGCGATGCGAGTCGCCACCAGGCTGGGTGGCTGGGTTAAGCTACGGCGCTTCGCTCCGTGTTCGATGTGTGTAAATTTAGACATCAAAGTGCACATTCATACCTCGTTGGGTACCATCGCATGCAGAGTACTCCATCTCAGCCTAGATTACCCCGCGATCGATACTATCTATAGCCTCCTGAAGAGCCCGTCAGGTTCATTGAGTGCTCGCAAGCCTTGATCGGTTGCCTTTCCCTTTTAACGGCGTTCAAACATCTCTCAATGCAAACAACATATTTCTTATCTGAGCAGATTCAAGCGATTCCTTACTAGAGATTGCTCCAGCATCTCTGCAAATTGAAGTAGTGGTGATGTGTTTCCGGTTGCTGCTGCAGGTGGCTTGCATGGCTTTATCAGGCGACCAATCCTTCAGAGTTGATCCAACAGGCGCCATATTTGGCCACGTAGCCTGAAACAGTAAGGCAGTGCTCGTGAGGAGCTTCATAGGTCTGCTCCCCGCATAAAAGCTCATTACCCAATTCTGTCGTGTCTCGGCATCCTTCAATATCATCTTTGCGATAACTCTTGGCCTTGGAAATGGGTTGCTGGCTTCGCCCAATGTATCTGAGGCTGACTTGATTCAGCCTCACCGTCCACCACCTACATACCTACAAATAACTCTAGCGTCGATAATTGATGCAAGCTGATGCACTTTTAGGTGAGGTGAGGTGATTTCACTCACGGAGGATGGTTCAGCTCCACCTCTTATTACTTGCCGTTATCCACCCTCAACTTCATCGATGATCAAATTCTCCTCAAGCCCCGACGATGTTTGCACTTGACTCGACACCGCTTGTAATCACCCCCATAAGACACCAAAGCCAAGGCATTGGGTTCTCAGATTGGATTACCCTTCTTACCTTGTGCCTGGCCCCTCTTATCGCACATATCGTCGTTGGTACCCCTTCACCATCATATCTTTGTAACAGTCGACCGAAATGGCACGAGAGGATATGCCACTACAATCCAACATCTATTCTCTGGCGATACGCCGCGATTACAGATCGACGAATTCGGGCTCGATCATGGGATAGAGCTGATCTCGCCGCCACAAATGCCATATTCTGGACTGCGCGAGGCTGGGATGGTTCTGAGGCTATGGTCCAACACAGCCTCCCGCATTGTGTTCATCTGCCGGACCATTCCAGCATCTCCATCTTCTCGCGAGAAATGATCAAGACCCTTATTGTTACGTTTCAAAGAGTCCAGGCAATAATCCTCTTGTCGCGTGCCTTCGCCAAGGAAGGCGTTCCCGACTTTACGATGTGGATGGCGGTCGACATAATCTTCTTTCCACTCGCCCTTATTGGTTTGTGACGGCTTTTTTGCGGTATTTGGCTGAACGAAGACTTCTCATATTCTACCCCCTATGCCATCGCCTTGGATCCTCGGTCGCCGAGCTGCCACCGGACGTCCTCATTGGACAGCTTATTAGAACCTACCGAATCACCTCAGCTGTGTGGATTTCGCGAGACTTCTTTCTGGCCCAGCAGACTATTTCGTGTTCTATTTCTTCTGGCTATACTTGGCATGTTGGCTTTGGCCATTTTGTACTTGGTCTCTGGCGGGAAATACACGGCAACTACATTTGTTGCCATACTGTTCTATCTCATATATCTCGTGGCAACAACACTCATCTTTCTATATTACTTCGTCGGCGGTCATACTACTACGACTATTATCCCCTGCATCACCGCAGCTGCTTACAAAGTTTACACCGGCACCATGTTTGGGTTCGCAGCTGTGGCTGTTATTGTCTCCTGCATCGAGACCAGAAAGACGCCCTGTGGAAAATACACCAGTGGCCATGGCTCTGACGCGGATCTTCGCGCATGCTGGACTTCGGACACAGATATTGTTTTGCTTACACCGGATCCTGATGGCAATATCCTCGGTGTCGCTGCCTATAATTTCGTCTTGGCTAGCAACACAGACTTCTTGAGTTTGAATCTGATCAGCCGGAAGTTTTTAATTTCACTGGAATGTGTCTTGGAGAGATTAAAAGGCCGTGATCATAGCAAGGGGATTGGGAGTTTTTAGGAAGCATGACTAGGAAGTCAATAATGCAGAGTAATGTGGCCGACGTAGGTGAACAATATCCATGGATGTCGGGATGGATCTGGAGATTTATGATGCAACGTTTTTCATTTTCAAACTACGAGCCGAGGGAGACCAAGTGACAGTACTGAGAGGATGATAATAACCTTGGATTTGAGGCTGACACCATTCGCCTAGGATGCGAAATAGCTCGGAGAAAGAGAGCAACACGGTGAATGGAGAAGTAGTCCTTAGAAGGGTACGGGATGAATGCCTGTTTAGAGTCGTGTAATTGATGTTCAAGCGCGACGGCGCGAATGAGCTGCGTTCCAAACTAGCATAGATCACATGGCCTTGAAGTTAGACTTCCGTCTCTATCATCGTCTGTGCCAGCATGAACATCCCAATAACAGTCTTTACATTTACTCTCTGTAATGTAGTCACGGAAACCGAAAGCTGTCTAGAAAAGCGGCATGGTGCCGTATACCTCCCTCAGCTGTTCCCAGGTAACACTCTCGCCGTAGATGAGCTTTGCGACCATCTTTCCAGCCCAAAGACTTCCTCTTGGTGAAGCCATGTACTGACGATGGGTGATCTCCGCACTCTTAGAGGCCATGTAGGTAGAGAGGGGCGTAAGATTTGGGTTCTGCTCCACGTCCACCTCTGGATTGTCCAGGGGCGGCCTCTTTTCTTGGTCTCTCTCCATGTCCCTAATAGCCTCCACAACCAGTTTCTTCAGCTCGACGATGGGTCGGTTCTCCTCATCTGATAACCCTGGGAAGGTGACGAATTCTGGGCAGACTGACAACTGCTCGAGAGGGGCAGCCTGGGCACTGCTCCAATCAATGATTCCAGTCAGATTGTATTCGTTGTCAAAGAGCATATTGCCGAAATGTAGGTCGAGATGACACAGGGGAAAGGGCCCTCGAACCCGATCCTCGATGATAATTTGGGTCAGAGCCGCTTTCAGCACCCAACATGCCGTCAACCAGTCTGGGTCATCTGGATGCATGGCAAGTATTTCCCTGTTTTCGCCCTGTCTCTGATTGTAGAAGTACTCGAGGGATGTTTCCAAGGGGCCAGGCGAAGCGTGCCAGGCCATGGGTATGATCTCGACGGGCTGGTCAGCTTTTTCTCCGCACCAAAGGCGCCCAATGCGGCTGAACGTTAGATTCTGGAGTTCCGCGAAGACATTTGCAAGCTGCTTGGCCATTTTGGCATGGTGTTGGTGAGGTATAGTTGTCGCCAGCCCATTCTGGAGGGTGCGGCCACCCAGGTATTCCATGAAAACGTACGGGTAGCCAAAAGGTTGGTCTGCGGAGGTCTCAAAGTCGAAAACTCGAGGGATCGGGATGGTGGTACGTTTCTGGATTATTCTCATTGTTGCAATCTCGCTGAGCGTCGAGGTTTTGTCGCCGTCATCAAGGACATGATGCGGGATCCGAGCGACCCAGTACACATTATCTGAAAATGCAAGTTCCAGAACCAGATTGTTAAAACCTGACGTGAAATTCGTCAGATTTATGCTACACTCAACACGGAGAGGCAAGTTCGATTGATGCCTCCTGCGTGACTCTATTGCGCATGTCTTCAGATATTCGAAGTTTGCCGAGGAAAGGAGGAGCTGGATTCGCTTGTATTTATCTGACTCGGGACTGAGGTTGGCAAAACCTGGCCAGTCGTCGCTTGGTCTTTCCATTTGCCAGGAAAATCCAGTGCTTGTCTAGAGGCAACAATTCGGCAAGCGCTTGTAGACTTGTGGAGCTGAGAGGTAAAGAGAACCGTAAAACGTGGTGCTGAAGGGAGAGGGGTGTATCTGACAGTGCTTTGACCAAGTAGTCTCATACAGGCACGTGACTGCGGAAGATGTCGGACACGTGATGGTTCGAAAAGTGGATAAAAGGCGCCGAATACGGGGTAATTGAATACAGTGAAATAGATGATGATAGTGAGGTCTAGAGAGATCGTTCAATTGATGCTTAATCTGCTAGAAATCGTGTTGTTGTCACCGCTTGATCGCGATCCCCCGCGATCTCCCTGTCTGCGGGATTTTCCCCGTCTTCCGGGTCAATCCCGGGTCCCTTGTCCTTAGTCATCTCCTCGGCCGGGTCCCTCCGTCTGACAGAAGATCCCCAAGCCGACTAACCAATAGCAGGTAGATTGTGAATCACGGTGTCCAGAATTCAAAAAGTTCCTTGGTGAGTTATTGGATTGATGTTAAAAAATGATGCGTTTTGGCCATAATAGCATTGATTATACGAAGATTGAGTGTGCCTTGTATGCTACAAAGAAATGGGGCAGCTTAAAGCCGGTGAAGGTACCTAACTAATGACATCTGTGCTAGGTTCCACACTCGGTGATCCCAAAGTTTTCCAACTATGTTATTAACTCCCGGCCTCTAACTACCTACCGAGCTACAGTGGTGTACTTCGATAACGCTCTTCGTCTGTCTGTTAATGTTGGACATCATTAAGAATATCCTCGTGAGTCACCCTAGTATCTTGAAGATCTATTCATATTTTTACGAGAAGTTCTACGTGTTTTCTCACGCTACTCATTCACCACGACAGATCCGCGCAAAGATAACAACCGTATCATCGTATTTGCAATGGGAAACCCACTATTACTATTGCGAAATCCATAGATAACTAATCCAGCCCTCCTCCAACGGAAGAAAGACAGTACTACCCAGAGACGGCAAGGGCAACAGATAAACTTCCCCATTGTAGCCACAATCTAGAAACACACCCTTCCTCGCCCTTGTTGCCTGACCATAAGATACAGAGATATCAGCATGGACACCATTACACTCTATTCATCGGTCAGAATTAAATCACACACAGTAATTCGTAAGAAGCTAATAGGACGAAACTGGGAAAAGACTCACTAGGAACAGTTTGGTGTCCCATAGTAAATGCAATTCGGATTGCGGCAGTTCACATCGCTGTCGGCCTGCCAACCACACGAATTGCATCTGGGATAGGTTGTTGGCTTCGCGTGGTTGCTGGCGCCGGTGGTTTGGGAGGAGGTAGCCATGGTTGAGTTGTTTGAAACGTTGGTGAAGGGAACAGGGTAAAAGGTGAAAGGCCGAGAATTTGGGTATGATTGAACAGTCTCTGTTTGTGTTTGGTGAAGTCTGGGTTGTCTTGCTCAGGTGGAATGGGACACTGCCCCCCCTAAATCAATCTGGCAACCCTCTAAGCGCCGTAGAATTTCTGCCTAAGGCATACACATGCATCTACGCGCCCTCTCTGAGCTCTGGGAAATCATATCTAATCAAAGAGACAACTGTTGGCTGTCGTGTTTGCCAAAAATACGCCTTGGGGGCTGTGACATATGACCGTGTTGGTCCCTACCATGGCTAGCGGGTGTGGGTCGTGTTCTGATTGGTCAACTATCACTATCTTTATCATGGCTGGCAGCCTAGCTCGGGCTTCTGTGAACGCGCGGTAATGGACTTTTTGTGTGTAGGTTATTCCCTGACGATTGGTCGGAGAGGCACACTATTAAGTGCTTGGGCCTATGTCCAAGTCTGTGATCTCGCTGCCTTGTCGGACCTCCGAGCCCTTGCCGTACAGTGCGGTCACTGTCATCCCCTTATGACTAGCTGGCCGGGCCGGTTATTGATCCACCCACTAGTGGGGGGGCAATCTCTAGCAGCCGACACACGCTATTCTTTTCTCTACCGCAACAGCGGGTTACAGCCCGCGTTACTCGCTTTTCACAATGTCACTTCTACGATTGCCTCCCGAGACTCTAAAACAAATCCTGGACTTTGTTGGCTCTTCTTTCTTCCACGAGGATATAGGCCGTCTCACAGTCTCCAAGCAGTGGTTCGACTTCGCTCGTCCTGCGTGCTTCAAGTGTGTCACACTTGTTCAAGAGACGCTACGAATTCTGATATCCTCTGAGGACATGAGCAGACTGTCGCCGCTCACAGACAGCTTGGAAACCCTAGACCTTAACTTGAGAGGATATCAAGCCTGCAACTCCACGCTCTATCCTCAAGCCGATGCGCAGGAAGCGAATGCTTCAGAAACTGCTACCCCGAATGAGCCTCTCAGAGACAACCCAGTCAAGACCTGGATGAAAGTCCTAAATAATGACCTCGCTCAACTTGCAATCATAGGCCGACAATCTCGCAAGTTGCGTATCTTACGCATACGAGCCTGGAGCTCTCCGCCTCCCGAGATCCTCGACAATCCCGAGGATTATATCTCACTACCCACGATGCGAGCCTTACTCTCAATGGAGAACCTCAGCGTTTTAGTGCTGGATCTGTCTGTCGGCCTTTTGATTTCATCAGGGGAGCAAGAGGATGGCGGTCATATTTGTCCAGCTATCGGCGCCCTTCTTCGTACACTCACAACCCTTCACCTACGCATGCGCAGTATCTGCCCCGATGTTTTAAAGCCTAATGATCCTAACGATGATCTGCGATTGAGCGCGGTGGTCGTCAACCTGAGCCTGACTACGGATCTACCGGGGGTAACGTCGGCGGCTCACTCTAAACGATGCGATCCCCCTGGCGGAGGATTGCTTCAACTCAAAGCGGACATGCAGGAACAAGCAGAAGCTCTCGCGGCCCGAATGGCGTCCCCTAAAATCATGAGGATCCTGACACATTCACTTCCACAATTTGAAACACAATCGCTGGACGTCTTGACTGGCAAGATTATGATCCTGGACGACGATATGGCGTGGGACGAGGACGGGAAGACTGTTGAGGACTCAGAGCCGGAATCTGACCTTCTAGACGATGACTTTTCTACTTTCTTAGATGACTAATATATTTCTACATCTCGAAGGCCAAGAGATTCTTGCCACGTTTTGTAATTAAAGGTCAAAGCTCTCGCAATGAAGTTCTATACTCGGTCCATCAGAACGGATGCAGACCCCAGCAGTGTTATTCACATCGGCTATAAGCGACTTGGGGCCACACGCGGCAATTAGTAGGCGCTGATTGATCCCGACTGATTCAACCGCTTTGTTTATAGCTTCAGAAACCTTCAATCGCCCATACCTAATGTCGAAACGACCCTCCAAATCCGTTGAGTCGCGTCTCCCATCCAGGAGCTGGTCATGCTCCTCCACTGCGGGTCTCTCATATCGATTGCTCAGGGTAAGACGGCATAGCGATTCGGCTTGTTTTCCTTGACTTATTTGAGAGAGGAAGTCTCTGGAGGCCGTGAGAAGCGGCGTACTGGTGCCGGGGGAAGAGGAGTCAAGAGGGGAGTTGACTATCGACTCTCCAGTTACATGCAAAACTACTGTGAAAAGCGCTGGATGACTGTATAACTCATCCAAGTGCTCTGAGAACCAGGTAAAATTGTCTAATATGAATGAATAAGTATGGAATCCTTGAAGAAAGCAAGACGAAATATCACCTTTATCTCTCACTGTCCAAATGAACTCCACGTGGTGTGGTGATTCTGGATCAAGTTGCGATAGAAATTTGTTGGCTAAACCGAAGGTGAAAGCGGCTCCACTTCCGCCAGCAATGAAGATAATTTTGTCAAAGCGTTGTAACTCTGGAAACGATCCATGTGGCCCTTCAACGGATGCCTTGATGGCTTTGCCGGGGCTTGAAAGAGCATACTCGTAAAGGTCTTTGGTGAATCCTGCGTGCGTCTTCATGACTAACTCCAGCCCTGAGATTGTACTTGACACAATAGTGAATGGGTGGGTTTCGAGGGCCCGGATGCGAGGAATCCACACGAAACAGTGTAATCCTGGACTGGCGCCAACCCGTGGCTTTTTCAAGAGTAGTCGAACTCCACCATTAGAAAGCGGGTAGACAGTAGCGGTATTGTTGTATACATTAACCAATAGGCTTCCCCATCGGAGCAGACGGTCGAAAGTCCATATTGTAGCGGCGATGGCCATGATTATTGGGATTCTATTCACCCAGAATGGTCGATGAAGGGCGGCAAACACAATGGTCACGATAGAACCCAGAACGTGACTAACGTAGAAGAGCTCATAATTTCGATATCGAAATATGCCGAGGGATAGGATTAGCATCCCCGCTCCGGAGATAGAACCTTCGAGGTTGGGACGGTTTAGGAAGACATCCCATCGGTTTTTGCTGCCAAAGCGCATCATGTACAGGATTGCGTGAAGCAGCATCTGTGTGATCGCAGTGTATCCGACAATACGATGAAAGAAGTTGAGGCGGTTGTAAGTTTCTTCGGTTAACAAACGTAGGGGGGTATTTCTCAGGCCAAAGAACACTGCTAATGTTATGTTGGCGGCAGTCATCCTGAGGTGAGGATGAGTTAACAACACTTAGGACAACAGTTGGGATAGAAGGCATACCATCCCAGTCTGGCGGCTGGGTTGCTCAGTTTGCCAGCTTCAACCTTGATGATACATAAAGTGATATTCGCGATCAAATAGGTCGCAGTCAAAACGGCGTGTCCCATGGAAGGGAAGCCATCTATCTGGTAGATCGCATAGCTTCTCAGTCTCCTTCGCACCGTCAGCTTGTGCGTAGGAGTCAATTTTGCTTATTCATTACCGAGATATTTTCCGAAAGCATGGCAGCCGCCGAAAAATTGGCGACGAGGAATATCGACGTCTGACGGTGATGTGACGCCCGTAGTACAGAAGCGCAAAAAGAAATATCCCGCCTAAAAGTGTGCTGGCGTAGACCTTCAAAACCCATTCGTTGACGAGTTGCCTCGGTTTTATTGGCTTGGGACCCTTTGGGAATGCTGTCATGATTTGAGCTGGAGTCAAAGTGTGCGGTCTTTTGCAGTAATGCCCAAGGAACGAGATTTTGAGGAACGATGCATGTCTTTTGGGCGAGCGAACATGGCGGAGATGAACATACGATCATGAGCGCAGTGTTCCAAGTGACACGGGTGCATGTTGACATGACGAGGTCACAAGGCATGTCTTAAGCTCGGAATTAAAGACGGCGTACACAACTCTCAGTGCTTGTCCACGTTGCGGGGCCCAGATGACCGGTAGATCACCCAAACAAGCCTAGATTCTTAGGGCAGTGCAGATTGATAAGTCTCGTAGCTCCGAAGCATCCCGACATCACGAGACTTGATCAAGTCGCAGTAATAGGTCTCTTACTTGTTATTTGGACTACCTAATTACGCTAGGCATCAGTCTTTTTATAGTGGATCAATTTCAGAACGATGGCCGGATTTGATGTCGCTTGCTTAGATCAATACACTATCAGACCAGCGATCTTCAGTGTAAGATGATTGCATTTGTGTCGGACCGAACAAATACTTTTTCGACGTCGTCCATCATTGTTGGTTTTGATCCGTCCAGAATTCTAAAATGGAACCTACCGCGCGCGGCAGCAATGATAGCCGCTTCCGCCTCGCTCGAATCGTCTCCACTCGCCGTGCATGCTCGACATCCTATAGGCCTGTCTTCAGGTCGACGTATGTTTGAGGGTTGTCCAAGGAGAGCTAGGAATTCGCGAGCGAGGCGCCGAGGACTCTTTGCTCCTCAGGCCCACGTACCCACGGGTCTGCGGTCCCGCGGTTTCCGACTGTCCGATGCTTCGTACGCATTACGACTTAATGTTAGGCGGTGGGAGGTTCAAACGCTAGGCTTGTTCTACAGACACTATTGTTTTAGTTTGTGACTAAAATGAGTCCGTTATTAATGAGATGTCAATGATAAAGCTCGCTGAATGGTTAAGTTGCCAGTTCTTATTGAAGGACCTCGAATATACAGTACCAGCAAGCATAAAAACACACAGACATGTGTTTTCTTTCGATAAATATTACCATCTTGCGACCCAGGCAGTCTGCTATCCACGCTAAACACTTCCCCATCTACTTACTACCCCAAACTTGGCCCTCTGATCATGGTGTTTCAACTTCACGCTTGGGCTTCTGGCCGTAAATGATCGTCCTGTATTGGCAAATTGTAAGCCAGGGCTCCGAGAAAGTGAGGGGCAATCGGAGCTTACATATCGAGATAGAAGTGAAGGTGCGGGCTCGTCAGCTCCTTGCGGAGGTCGACAAGATACATCTGAGCGTCATCGTACGTCCACTTTTATTACAGTACAGCCTCATTAGTCTGGGTTTCAATGGGGTAATAGGAGACTGGATGAGGCATACGTCTAGCAGCTCCGTGAGACCGCGAATGGAGAAGCCCTCAAGGGCTTGTAACAGGAATTGGCGGTTCCACGCTCCCCAGTGCTTGAGCTGCGGGTCTTTGGGCCACATTCCAATGGGAACCTTGACCCTACGTTCAACAACACCCGCGAAGCCGGCTTCGGTCATGCTATTGGCGTCCTTGTCGCCCCAGAAGAAGGACTTGCCAGTAGCCTTGCCAATCTTCTCGAATATCTCTACCCATGTTTTGAGAGGAGACTTAGGCTTGAAGCTGTCGTCATCGGACTTGGCGATGCCCCATAGCTCTACATGCTCAACTTAGCCACCAGGCTTGAGGGACCTAAGTCATAGGTGTTAGATCATCTTCATATAGATCGATAGGGGAAGTGGGGAGGATGGGCCTAACTTGAAAGCTTTCTTGTAGAACTCAGTCCAATCCGGGATGCAGCCTGTCATGGCGCGAAGGTGTACAAAGTCAAAATTGTGTTCGGGGTACGTCCATGGCTTATTGATATCGTCTACCTCGAACTTGCAGTTAGGCGGAACGAGATTGGGCTGAATGGGCGATAAGTCAACTCCAAGCACCTCGGCGGACGGGTATTGGTCCGCGAACTCACTGGTACACACCATTAGAAACCGACGGTCGAAACAGCGGCGTGATTGCAACTTACATAGCCCAAGTACCGGTGCCACAGCCCACATCTAGCACAGACTAAGTCTTTGGTAAGCATGTGTGAAACCATATTAGACCAGGTGAGTCAATACCTGTGGGTTCTCTCCAATGGGAGCCGCGAGGATCTCGCCATCCATGATGATTCGATACATCTCATGCCTATTGTTGGTTTAAGCAGTGGGCTTGAGTAAGTTTCATGAACCTCGGGATGAGTTGACTCATATGAGGTCTTCGGCATCCTGTTGGCGATCATCGTTTGGTGCCCTGTTTTGTATCAGCATCGGAAGGTTAATAAGTGTAAACTTCGCAACGATGTGCGGGGCTCACCAGTAGTCACCGTCCTGGTACGCGTGGTACCTGCGGCCATTCTCCCATTTGTAGTTCAGGATTGAAGACCTGAGAGTCTCCGTGTCCGTGACTTGAGACCTGCAGGTTGATTAGATAAAAAGAAACTGCCAGAGATTGCAGCATCGCTCACGAGCTGGCATAAGCCGATTCAGCATCGTTGTCCTGCACAAAGAAAAGGTACAGTTGTCAGCACTGGCTGCGTTACTAACGCAATACAGCGAGAGCGGGGATTCGTACAACTTCAATCAGGCCACCGGCGGGTTGCTCGGTCTGGGATTCGGGCGTCTTGGTGGACGACCGAGTTGGCGGTGTCGTCGGACCTTTAGGGGAAGACATACCGAGCGCCAGTGCCGTGGGCTGCGGTGGTGAGGCCGTTGGAAGGTTTAACGAACGCGAGGATGCGGTTAGGGAGGAGGAAATGAGTTGTCAGGGATGGATGGGCTCGAAAGGAGTGAAAGAACGTGGCACAAGCCGGAAAGAAAATAGAGTTGTGGGTCCACACTCGGGCCGTTAGTGGGGATTGTGGGACCGTGTTCGCGTCGTCGGACTAGTTCCCTTTTAGAGTCTCTCATCCGTCTTGGGAGGGAGTTTTTGCCCTAATAATCAAGTTCACATATCACCATTATTGCTTTTTGTCTGAGTTGAGTTACATGATTCTTTCTTGTTTAACACACAGTTGGTGCTACATACCAGGTAGTTGTATAGCGTTTAAATTCCTCATTATTCATGCTTAACTATGTTTAACGCCCAGGCCTATACAGTGAGCGGAGGCGTTTGTGGCCGGAACTACGGGCCCGCGGCGTCCGACCCCTAGGTGCTCGGGCTAGGTGGATCTACCTCGGGTGTGAGCCAACAAACCTCTCGAGTTCAACCTATTTACTAGTAATCTTTGTTGCAGTGGACGGTCGTTAGAGCCTCTGCAGTATCTTGGTCCGATCGGATTGTGGAACACATCACACCGGTTCTCACCGAGTGCGCGAGCCCACGGAATCCGTTGATGCCACAGAGTCCTCTAAACTGCCCGTTGCGGACAACAATGTAACTCTTCTTTGGACAACCTTAATAAAAGGCGAAGCTTCTGCCGTCATCTGCTCAATATCATCTACACAGCAATCAACACTATTCACACACACTACCGAAACTATGGCCGACAATCTCAACATCGAGGCGCTGACCCCGCTGGACCTGCTCATGCCGAGGACTTACATCGGAGCCCTCTTGGCAATTCGAACAACTGAACCAATCTCATCGGTTTTACCAAGACTCCAGCATGGCTTGGATGGTCTCCTGAAGCAAGTCCCGTGGCTATCCGGCCGGGTGCTCCCAGCGGCTTCAGCCTCAACTCTCTGGAATGCAGCCGCCCTCGAACTTCAGTGGAGCGTAAACGACCCTACGCCTACAATCCTCGATAAGGGGTCAATTGCCGGGTCCTTTGACGCCTTGTCGGCGGTGGGCATGCCTCCCTCGGCTATCCCTGCAGAGGTGTGGCCTGCACCGAGCATGATTGACGAAACCGTCTTTGCCAATGGAGCGCCCATCTTTGCCGCGAGTCTCTTCCGGTTCTCCGACGAGTAAGGCGTGGGACTGTGCATCTGTATGCATCACAATGCAGTATATGCAAATGGATTCGCGGAGATTGTGAAGTTGTGGGTTCAAAACATTGCTGGAGTTGGCTCTCAGTCCTCGATCCTGGGCCAAGGCAGGCTTACACGACTCTCGGATGCGCTCTCTTCTGACCTCCAGACCGTCTCGTCTCAGTCGCTGTCGACTCGCATCGACTCCCGCCACATTGCTCAGGTCTACTCTCTCGTAGAGCAAGTCGAGGATTATAGATCCGTCTTTGTCGGCTGGGACTTGTTCAGCTCACGAGACTTGACAATCACGAGCTGGGCTGATCTCGATTTGGATCAGATGGATTTTGGTCTAGGACTGGGAACGCCGGATTTTATCAGGGTTCCTTACACAGAGCCGATGGTGTTTGCCTTGTCTTGCTGAGAAAGAGAGCAGTGGCCACGGCTAGCGTATCTGATGAGGTTGTGGAAGTGATGATCATGCTTCGCAAGGATGATATGGAGGTTCTCAAGAAGGATTCCACGCTTTGGAATATGGCTTGACTATGATAGGACCACCTCTGAGTTGGTCGAGGACTGTCACCTTTTTCTTCTTCACTACTTTATATTAAGTCAATAATCCCTTGTATGGAAACTCCTTTCATGACTATGCTTTGTGACTTTTCTTCTTTTCCAGCTACATGGATATTACTTGCACAAATTATGCGGCCTTCACTAACATAATCCCTTCGGCGACGCTTGATCCTGCCGGTCGAGCCTCGAGCTTTCCTCATTGATAACCGCCCCAAATAGCCCCATTCCTTGAATATCTGCCAACAGTCTTCTTAACTGTGATTTTCAGAGGTCAGCCGGATGCAAATGGAACTAGCAACACACCGCAGAACTTACTTGAGTCCCATGTTATTGGTTCTGTCAATTCTTTTTCAGCCTGTTTCCACAGTCGTGCACACCAACATGCCACCAGAAGATCGAGCACTTTTTCGTCCAGCTTCGTCTTAATCTCAAGGCGAGGTGGTTCTCGGATCTTCTCTTCTCCATCCCGCTCTACCTTGGTTTCAACGGCAATCAGTTGCCCATTGATATCCATCCAGCAGATTTCACTGCCATGTTGCAGCCGATTTTTGGTTGATCGCGTTATTTGAAAATGTCCAGCAACCTTGAATGAAGAAGGGCTGATGCCTTGCGACATGTGCGCTTCCTTAAAAACGTTGCTTGAACCTGCATGTCCGGAGATTTGTACACTGCGAAGCCCCAGGCTAACGTAGTCGGAATTGATGGTGTAGATGTGAGTTTTAAGCGACCGTGTTTTCGCGGAGCCGTTTGCCAGGGAGACTTTGTGGCGGATCTTTTGAATGCTGTACTTGGGTGACGATGCCTCGCATGGTGGGCTGTTGAGTTCGTAAAGAGGGCGGTCCGGATGTAACCGAGAATAAATCAAAACTCCATCGAGAACTAAGGTCGGTAGTTCTTCAGGTTGAAGTCTTTGACTTTGATTGTCGGTCGTAGTAGCTTCGTAGGGTGGTGGCGGTGCTGGTGTTTGGAGATCGATCTCCGAGCCGGTTGTGTTGTTCGTTTCCATCTTCGAAGAGTGATCGAGGCAGAGATCAAAATTCGATGACTATTGTAGTACAGGACAAACGTCAAGGGGCTCTTGTACTTGTTTAGTAGCCTTTATTTCAAATCATAGGACGGGGTGAAACGCGGACGATGTCCAATTTGTGCCTTTAATCATTCGTGGGTCATACAAATGGTGGCGCAGCAAGAGGTGTGGTGAGCGAGGCTGTGTCGGTGTTCAACCTTGGCTTGGCAGATATGCTGCTGGGCGGACTGCGCATGACGCCAATCCAGTGTTCTCGCTGCTTGAGTCTGATCTATAAGAGTGACGAATTTAGGGAAAGTAACTACTGGAAGATTACAGACATGAGCGTGGATATTCTGCTTGGAGCGATGAGGAAGGGAAGATAGGTACTCGGAATAGTATGCGTTTAGGCGAAGGCGAGGAAAAAAGTGCGCCTTGGTGTGGATGGATCACCCAGGCGCAGTGGCTTGCCGGTCTTTTGCTTCTATCTCATGCGCGGATAATTTAGCTACCAGTACACGGGTCTATAATTCCATTTTCTTTAAATGATTCCATCCTTAGCGCTTACTAGTAAACGTGGGTGTATTTTATGTCCTGCTTCCTCTTCTAATGGTAATGTTTAATACTGCTTACTGGTAATCGTCTCCGATCATAGCCGTAGATGCCTAGTGCCACTATACTGTATGGGCTGCATACCTAGACGTCTAACTATCCTGGCAGACGATCGCAAATCCTGGTGATATGGGATGATGGCGGTTTCCCTTCAACATTCCTTCATCATCCTCACAGGAGCAACAATGAATACAGACTGGAGTAGGCAAGAATTCCAAATGGAGCAGAGGCTCTAGCACTGCTAGCGTTCACTCAGCCACATCCATTTGGCCGGTCGCTTGTCTCTCTAACTTTCATTAGTCCCGACGAACATTGCCCTATTGAACTCTCGAGTCAATCCGACACGTGAGATAGCGCCACGTAAGTGGAGTGGCTTAGCGGCTCGGGATCCCCTCATCTCTGTTCGACCTGGTTTGTCATAACTTGCTGTCCGCCCACCTGACGACTCCAAGCCAGCGACGCTCCCAGCAAAGAAACCCAGCTACTGACGCATCTTTCGTATAATGGTACGGACACCAACAAAGGCGGCAAAGCGGTCACAGCACCGTACGGTCGTCTCCATCCCCATCCCTGGCACGCTACCGCCACACATCGTCGTCGCCTTTCTACAGACCTACGCCCCGACGTTGCGCCATAATGAGCACGTCGTCGACTTTGACGAGATTCCCTGCAGCCGCAACACCACCGCGAACGACCCCTTCTTTGGCCCTTGGGATGCCTCCGTCCGTAGCTTCCAGGTCCACGAGGTCACCCAGCTTATCCCCGGCATCGCCAGGTCGGTCAAGTGGCCTGTCGTCTTCCAGTGCATCCCCGATGGCATTTGCTCGCGCGCCGACCACTACATCGGCACCGTCGTCTGGGCGCGATGGACCGTTCGTCGCCAGGACGCCGGGTCGCCCGCCCATTCAGAGAGTACCACATCCAGTTCAACTACGGAGCCAGGCGATAATTGGGAGTTGTTCGAGGAGGTACTCACTGATGCTAATAACATGCTGATGCGCTTTACCTCCAAAATCATCGACAAAATTCATCAGCAGATTTCCCAGAGGATTGTGGACGAGGCATTCAAGGCCTACATAACCGGGACACTCCACCAATGAATCCCAGCGGTATTAGAGAGCACTTGCGTCTACTCTCTTCACCAATCATCACGGTTGATCCCTCATAGCCGGCGATGTATATGCATCATCGAGCCTCTTTACGATCATAAAGGGTACGCCTTAGAGGTAAAAACCGGTTTCCTTAGAAGCGTAAAAGAAATATTCGTGCATGGTTGTTCGTTACTGACCCGACACCTGAATAGGTGGAGCAAAATGATGCTTTTGAACAACGGAAACCCAGGATGGCAGGTATAATGAAATGATGTGAATACGCCTGTGGATTAATACTTTGCGTGGTTTCGATTTCGGTACATCCGAACGGCTTGGGCGAACGATCCCGTCCGCCACCTATATACGATCGGGGGTTCGAGGAGTGCTTTTAGAGTCATACTTACACGATAGATACGGAACATATACCCTCCAATATTGCAATATTTATTCAACAGGAGAATTTCTCCCATTTTCAAGCCAGTGTTTGATCCAAGCGTGTATCAACTGGGGCGGAAAGTAAATAATGACAATAAACCAATACTTGTCAGCAACACCCGTTTTAAGTCTAGGATCCATATGTCTCTGTGCATTGGAGCCATACTTGGCTATTTCTTCATTGGCACTCCCCAAACTCTTACTGGTTTCAGTTCGAGCATTGGAGGCTAGCTGCATATGTGGCTGAAATGGTTTCCATGGAATTCTACCTAGCTCATCAAGGTGCCTTTTCTGTCTTCCTCGAAAGGAATAAAGAAAATTGAGCTTTCCACGAGGCTGCAACACGTCCTAGTCCATGGAAACAATTGTGTGATTCGTGGTAGGCTTTAGAGAGAGCATGGGCTCTGTAGCTTTGGTTTGTGATTGATGCAATCTGCCCACTGTGCCCTGTCTATCGAATTTAGAAAATCGAATTGCGCTACCTCCCATATTAGTGAGGAATCTATGTGGTCGACCAGGGGACGTCGTCGGCCGTCGCGATCTCTTTTAATCCCGAACCCTTGACCTAGCACGCGAACAAGTCCATAGTTAATATGCCGATGAGGTACTGAGGGAAAGCTAGCATGAGGCCTATCTAAGCAAGCTTTCGCCCCAGAAGGTACCGTTCTTTGAGGAATCGTTGCAGATTAGACTGGGGTTTAATATCAAGAGGCACGGGAAGGTATAGGACGGACCAGTTTGAGATGATAATGATACTTGTATAGCTCCAGATAAATTTCCACGGTAGAACGAATACTATTGTTGTCAGAAACGAACAGTTTGGCGGAAAGCTGACCATGGTGGATATCAGTTCGATCAGTTGTGGCCATGAGTTGCTCTTACGTCACTCTACCCCAGGCCTCATAGATCTGCCCCGAGAGGAATAGCTCGATACGTCATACTGTCTTAGAAAACCCCTCGGCAGATCATATTAATGACATCCCTACCTTATCTTGAAACTGTGGGTTGCGCCAAGCGTGTGCTTTTGAGATTTACTGCAAGGCGAACGAGCCACCTTTCACTGGATATGTTGTACGTCCGATTGGCCTCAGTGAGAGCGAAGTCAAGCAAAACTAAAGCCATGAACATTGATCTAGAAATAGACGCAGAATCAGGGAAGAATGTTGCTCAGCATAGCAGACCAAGGCCTTGGGATCCTGGAGCCAGCAATTTGCAAAGGGCGAACATTCACAAGAAAAGACGTTGATTTGTGGGAGCTGGCTGCAACGCCCGGTGCCATTATTAATACACAAGGCAGTTCAAGCATAAAATAAGCGTATGTCACTACTTGCACAACCCGATCTTAGTCCTATCGTAGTCCATGGATTTACTAAAGGCACGAAGACCTTAGACTCACGTACTTGGACCTTAAGCTCAAATACAGAAATATCAAGCACCCTGATCTTATTCAAGATACCCTCAAACCTGGTATGAAAACGTACCGAATAATTACCGCGGTACCATCCAGTCCCAGCCGTCATAGAGACGGGGCCATGTTTGTAATTGGAATGTCCCATACGGGGGTCGCCAGCATGAGGAGCCGCTGGAGGAGCCGCTGGCAATTAACTACAGACATCCGTGTTAGAAGATGCAGATAACTACATATGGGTTTGCATAAGAGCGGTCACTGGGGATGTGGACTTTGGCGTTAGGGTCGGAGATTACGGACTTTACAACCAACCGGGTAGGCAAGATTCACTACCCTTTAAGGCAAGGATATCATGTGCCCCAATGACAGTGCTCCTAGGAGCACGCTAGGGGCTTCAAGCTCGCATTCGGGTTCACAGTCGGGGTGAATTCCTTGACGTAGGGGATCAACTACGGGGTTCAGGAAACTTCAAGACCCCGAAGATCGAATGGGGCACCACCTTAGCGAGAGTTTGCATCTGTGCTTCGAACTTCGCACCAGCTTTCGCTCGTTTGATTGGCTAGTACATGCCACTAAAATATACTTCCGGTCAGCCAGTTGCATATAATCCAAGTTAATCCTTGCTGAACCCGCCTCGACGTCGTTCTGACGCTGCGAACCACTTGTTCCAACCAACGTACGTTTTAACCAGTTTTTGATGCATGCAACGGCGAAGTTTAATCATCTAAAGATTGTGCATAGTACTTCGTAGTCCCGGACGTAATTACGGGCGGGGACAAAATCGGCACCTCTCACGAATGGTGTTGGCCTCGGTTGCAGTGGGCGTCGAGCTGCGTGTGTAAGCCGGTTGTAGGAAGGGTGGATATACAACGTCAGGGTGGTCACATAAATGGACCCAATCATGGTCTGAAGTGATTCATCATCTTCAAGTTGGAGACTTGATTGTGACTTTGCTTTAGGCCAGGAAGTCTGAACTTTGCCGAGGTTGTAGTGACGAGATTGAGGGTAACTAAGTTAGCATATGCATCACGTCACTGCAGGCTTGCCGATACTATCACACAACTATTTAAATATCAGAAGATCCTCTTCATTATTGTTAACTTACATAGAGTACCGAATGTGACAGCTCACGACACGTCTGCTTACCATCCCATCCAAGAGCCCTCTTTCGTATTCACCCATTACCACAATGTCTGACCTCTTCACTCCTGCCCCGGAGCCTCCGACGGAGCTTGAACGGTATCGCGCCCTATCGCCAACAGCCGGTATCCGGGTCTCTCCGCTGCAGTTCGGCGCCATGTCCGTGGGCAGCGCCTGGTCCGAGTTCATGGGAAGCATGGACAAGGAACAGTCTTTCAAGCTCCTCGACGCTTATTTCGAAGCCGGAGGCAACTTCATCGACACGGCGAACAATTATCAATCCGAAGAGTCGGAAGCTTGGCTTGGTGAATGGATGGCCTTGCGCAAGAACCGCGACCAGCTCGTAATCGCCACCAAATACACGACCGACTACAAGCAGCACCAGTACGGGAAGGGAAAATCTGTCAACCACTGCGGCAACCACAAGAGAAGCCTTCATGTCAGTCTGCGGGATTCGTTGGCGAAGCTGCAGACGGACTGGGTTGACATCTTGTATCTCCACTGGTGGGACCATACGACGTCCATCGAAGAGATCATGGACAGCCTCCACATCCTCGTCGAGCAAGGCAAGGTGCTGTATCTCGGCATTTCCGACAGTCCCGCCTGGGTTGTAAGCGCTGCAAACACGTACGCTCGAGCTCACGGCAAGACACCATTCAGCATTTACCAAGGCAGGTGGAATGTCATGCGACGCGATTTCGAGCGGGACATCATCCCCATGGCCCGCCACTTCGGTATGGCGTTGGCGCCTTGGGACGTGCTGGGCTAGGGCAAGTTTCAGACTAGAAAAGCAATCGACGAGCGCCAGAAGAGCGGCGAAGGTCTTCGGAACATGCACGGCGCCAACCAGACCGATGATGAGGCCAAGATCAGCGAGGCTCTCGCAAAGGTCGCCTCCGAACACGGCATCGAGTCTGTCACTGCCATCGCCCTGGCCTACGTCATGGCCAAGACGCCATATGTGTTTCCCCTTGTTGGTGGGAGGAAGGTCGAGCATCTGAAAGACAACATCCAGGCTCTGAAAATCAAGTTAACGGATCAGCAAATCGAGTACCTGGAGAGTATCAAGCCATTCGATATCGGGTTTCCGAACACCTTCATTGGCCCTGATGTGAGGACTGCTGGAAAAGCGTCAGGTTTGCTAGCCGCATCGACGCCTTTGGCCGTTGTCAGAAACCCGAGCCCGATTGGATATGAGGATAGCAAATAGGATGCTTTCGCGGCTGACGTCAGAGGATGGCTCTAGGGTATGGGCTTTCTTAACGAGTTAGATGAAGAATTGAAGATGTTGCCGCTCTAGTGGCGAAATAAGTGAGAACGGGAAGTCCGTATTTACCCTGCAGTCTACCTGTGCGGATCCAGTCGTAGACATATTTAACATCCTGCACAATATTACCAGAGGCTCTCCCATCACGGAAGCCTCTTCCAGACCCGTACAAACTTCGACAGCTTGTTCAACTTTCTCGAAGAGAGTCATGCTGTTAGTTCATCATGTAAAATAGGCTACACAATTGTGCGAACTTATTGAGAGCCAAAAACACATCTGTAATTATAACACTACAAACTCCATCCCACACCACTCGCTAAAATAATCCCTCGTTTCCATCGTATCTAACCAGTCTTAATTAATTTAGCATTATGCTCATAGCAAGACTCATGCTAGATATATACTACTGCCTTAGCGATAATGCTTTCCCAAGCTACTTAGTATTTAAATAACGCGAGTCAATTTATCCTGTTCAGTCTTAGATAATCCACCACCTTCGAAGTCCCTCCCCAATGTAGCCATGATATGCCCGATATAGACGATGATAGGCGGCAAAAGAGCTAGCCTGCACCTGAAACATGGGGATCTCTCGACGCTGGCAGTATAATACCGGGTTCGTTCATCGGTTGTGGCTAGATCAAAGCTTCTTAAGACCGATACGGAGTTCATTGCGCGAGTATAAAGGACGACTGTCCAGTGTCCTTCTATAAAATATGTAGGTATATCTTTATGTACGTGGGCTCCGATACAACTCTTGTCTAAGACACTCCCAAAACGGAAGCTCCATATTCTGAAAACGGCGGAGCAAGTTATTCAGCAACCTTGCTCGGTTGCGATCGCATACCCTCATTCTCGTCCCTGGTGCTCCCAATCTTCCCTGCAGACTGGTAGTCTCACAGGTTCAGATGAGTGTTGAAGAACTCCGTGATGTTGTCCAAAGCAGGGCCGACGTATTGCTCTCGGTCGTAAAAGTCCATGTGTCGACCGCCCGGAACGAGGATCTTCGTAGCGTTGGCATTGGTGTCCTTGATCTTGTCGTAGATCTTGTCCGACTGCCAGCGGCTGTCGGCGTCCTCTCCGGCAATGATGAGAGTAGGCTGGGTAAGGTACTGGTCTGCGAATTGCCAAGCATCGAACCGTACAAGCAACGGGGTGGATGCACCGGCCATGACATTCTGGGAGGTGTGAAAATAGCCTCGAGGAGTGCGGTAGTAATCCCACGCGTCCACAAGGTCGGGCGGCGTATCCGCTGAAGGCTCTAGCAGGAACGGGACCACTGTAGCGTTGCCACCAGTCGCTGTACCCTGAAGTCGTTCGGCGGCGTCGTCGATCACAGCGAAGACGTCTGTCTGATTGAGGTTGTTCAACCAGCCTTGTCGAGTAGAGTCACCGATGTTAACAAGGCTGACCGCTGCCGCTGACTTGATGCGATGGTCGGTAGTCGCAGCGGCAATACCGTAAGCACCACCTGCGCAGACTCCCACGACGACAATGGCATCAGGGTCGACATAGTCGAGTCCCTGGAGATGGTCCACCACGGCTGAGACGTCGGAGACCCGAGAGTCGGGATCTTCCAGAAAGCGAGGAAGGCCTTCCGAAGAGCCTTGGTAGAGTGCATCGAAGGCAACCGACACGTAACCCTGCTGAGAGAAGTGCTCAGCGTACAAGTTTGCGACTTGCTCCTTGACACCGCCACCGGGATGGACGACGATGAGACCTGGAGCTTTGGCTGGGGCAGACTCAGGTCGATGGAGTATGCCGGCAAGATGGAGGCTTCCTTTGAGGATCTTGATAAACGACATGATTGGATGGGTTGGAAGAGAGGGATTGTAAGTGCGAATGTGAATAACGATTGAGTTTGTTGGATACTGGTGATGAAGTAGAGAAAAGTCTCAATATCTGAGGGTATCTACCTAACTTATAGGCAATTGAGTTTCTCTTGAAAGTCAACCATGTTGCAGTTCACACAGGATGATGTACATCTCAATAGTGAAATCGTCATTCCGTCTCGGAAAAGGAGGCCGGGCCACGAAGCCGCGTAATGCAATATCACAAACTTCTTGGCTCCTTCAAGGCCACCTACACAATGTTACCATGGTAGTGTACTTTCCCATGGTAAGTAACTGAGGGGTTCCTCGCTCAACTCATGACAAGTATGATGACTCCGTGGTGCTACGTCACGAGAGGGTGTTCATCTAGTGGCATGGGATCTGACTTTCAGTGGTTCGAGACCAATCAAATTACTAAACCCGACTGCTAAAACCGCAAAAGGACATGGGATATTCGTCACATAGTTGGTTCCCTCCCATAACAGGCTCCCAGCTGCCCCTTTCGTCGGTTTAGCCCCGAATGTGGTCTGGATGTCACCCTGGGGCAATTGCTAATTAATCGAGTATTTCTAGATTCTTGTCCCAAGATGCCATGCACTTCCTGGATAAACACGTACGTCGCGATCCAAAAGTTCGTCTGCAGTCGCGGGAAGAGTTTATGTCCTACCTTATCTTCCTAACTCCGCAGAGCCGCACGTATACGCGGCCAGGTCTGGTGATTTGATCGGCCCATATCCCTGAAGGTTCTTGGCACTCGATTTTGAGTTTCTCTGCAGAATTAAGCATGACTAGATCCCGGTCAGAGTGGAGAGATTTTCGGGTCGTCAGGCCTCCTCTAAGTCCGACAAGCGGATTTAAACTAATTGCCCTAGAATGCATGGAGTAGTTGAAGCTCCACAACTACCGTCTATATCTCTCTGTGTCTTCCGCTCCAGAAGCTCCATTTCACCACTCAAACAGCAGCAGTCGTGTTTCTTAACCCTATTTCAGCAAACATGAACGGCATTACTCTACTTGTCTCGCTTGGCCTCGTGCTTGGTGGGGCCCAAGCAATCTCCATGATAGACTACGCCCCAGCCTGCGGTGTCAACGCTGAATTCGGATACTGGTACTCGGAGTAAGTTTGTCAGATGTGCAACACCACTACCAAGACTTACCTTTTGCTCCTCACAGATTATTGAGAAACAATGAGGATCCTACGACTACAACAACTTACACTAATTTCTACGCTCCAAATGGGAGTTTGGTTGTCTTGGGAGACACTTCTACCGGGGCAGACGCAATCCTGACAGCCCGAGCGGCTATGTTGCCCAGCGACGGTTCGATCCAATGGAATGTAAGCTTGTCTATATTTCTGAGCTATTTTAAGTACAACGACTGACTAATGAAAGCACTTCCCCAACACCACAACGGTTGCTTATGAGTCGGCCACGGAGAAAACCTTTCAAGTGGCCGGCATCATGCAGACTGTCACCGTCGCCGATGGAAGCTGCTCTACAACTGAGTAAGAGACCCGAGTTCAACATAAATCACACGATGCTAACGCGACCTCTAGCTTTCGGACACTCTTCACGGTCACAAAGAACAAGGCTACCGGCAAAGCAAACCTGACCCCACAAGGCGGCAGTCTCCTCATCTACAATGGATTCTTCATTAGCCCCTCCGACCTGCCCTGCACTAGATAATTCAGCCGCCTCACGGCTAGGGTGGAGTTTCAACACAGGGTCATCACGTATGGTTGACCATACTTCAAGGATACAAACAAGAGAGAGTAGTACATATACAGCTAGTGGCAGACATAGATAATTAGACCAAGCTCATAGCTTTAACCACCACCCTCGTTTACTAGCCTTACCTAATAATTCTTGCTTTTTGAGGCGATAAAGACTTCATTCAAAGAGATAGCAGCTGCTCAGTCCATCGCAGTGAAGCTACTAGGAATTATTCAATTGTATTGTTTTCCCTCTCCAACCTCGAGACAATTTGATAAAGTTCAAAGGATAATTGATGAAGCGTAAGCGGTGTCCTAACCAGAACAGGCCGGCCCGCTATCACAGACAGACAGGGACAGAAGCCGACTCTGCAGATGTGAATGTTCTGATGGGGTGCACGGGAGAGTTGAATACAATATGGTGGATATAATATTCATCCTGGAAGCACTCAGGACTTATTAATACAATACATTAGGGTCCCGTGCCCGAACGCATCATAACCGCCAGAATTAGGACCGTAATCGCCGCCCCCGCCTTCCACGTTGTTTGTCGAGTTGGCATTCACGTAGTCACGATAATCATTCGACCAAGAAGCATTCAATCCTTTGATCTCTGCGTAGTGCGAACAGATGGCCTCAAACCCAGGGCGAATATTGAATCGAGGCTTTGGAGCAACCACAGGAAAGATCCCTTCCCAGCTTCGGTAAGGAGTGTACGGTACCGAGTGGTTTGTGTTGTATTTTGCTGCGTATTCGGCCCTATGAAGCACTTAGATATTTGTGGCTGGAAATAATTCACTGAGGCTTATACATACCCATTGAGAATCTGATTTCCAAATGTGGCATAGAGGTCCACGCCTTGGTTATATCCTTGCTGGCCTATGACGCCGAGCAGTGCGAAGTCAAGCAGCGCATGTCCTTGATCTCGCCCAGCTTCTTGGCCCTGCATGAGTGTCTTTCCAGAACCCTCTTCAGTAAAGTTGGCAATAGAGAAGAAGGGAAGGGCTCCATTGGAAACCACTCCACCGGGGGGACCGTTCTTGAAATACTCGACTGCGAAATCATACATCGTCTTATTCTCGTTGAAGATTCCGATGGCCATCAACGATGCGATATTGCAGAGGTCCCAATTGGCGTAGTAGAAGTCGGGTTTGTTATTATGCTCGTCCAGGAACAGGCGGTTACATCGCGCGAAAACAGTGTCAAGCATAGCGCCGAATGCTGTCTGGTTACTTTTTGACCAGCCGGGATAGAGTCGAAGCAGTTCTGCGGCGTTCGCAAATTGATACCCATACAAACCTGCCGCAAGGAACAGATCCTCGTTGCCGTTGATTTCCGTCAGCGTCGCGCCCCATCCGTCCAAAATATCCACGGCAACGTCGGCATATGAAGCATTTCCCGAAATGAGCCAACGGAGCGCCAGCTGATAAGCGGAGTGGACATCGCGATACGCGTACACGTAGTTTTGTGCAAGCTCAGAATTCACACCGCGGACTAGCACAGTCTGCGGAGTTGCTTTCCACGTCGTCTGGGCATGGACACTCTGTTCCAGATGCTTGAAAGCTGTGTACCACGGTTCGTCCCGATGAGCCACATGCTTCTTCACTCGGAGGATGTCTTTAGCGGTATGCAGTGCACCGGGATGGACGAAGTGATGGTGACGACGCTGATCCACAACGCCTCTAAGCCCAAGACTGTCGACCGTGGGTGTCCCTTGAGTAAGCACATTACAACCAATGGACATCCATACGGCTAGACTGGTGAAGCTGATTGGAAATCGCATATTGGATTCTTGCCGAGATTAGCGGACCTGCTGAAGTACTTGTGAGCTTCCTTGTTTGCATCAACCACATTGAGCTTCTCACCTAGGATGTGTGTTGCAACTAGATAACGATTGATCTGATGTCATCCAGACGCTAAGTATGGACTGGAGTTATGACTGTGTATCTCAATAGAGGGGGGGGGGGGGGAGGTACCAGATATATCAAGAAAACCTATACTGGGCAGTCTGAATTTAACTGTAGGAGAATCAGATAGTTACCACTCTATTCAATTTCCCCGGTCCACTCCATCATAGCAACGTGCGGGGAAGTCCCCATTGTACCTAATTCGATGGGTTGTACTGAAATATCCGAAACTTGTGCCGGACACAAACCGGGGTAAATTGCACCGTATCAGAGCCGGAAGGTCTCCGCGAGTTCGTCCGGGTTTCCCCAGCAAGCTCATGCGCTCGGATATCGCCGATACCTTTTCCGCAGAATCTTCGCAATGTGGTACCGGTTATTCGTATCAATTCAGTACTCATTACTCGGTTTCTGACATCACGACGATCCTTCTTACGTTCCCCAGGTTAAGCTTCCATTTCTGATTATGACATACGTCTCACCGTACCTCTCGTTGGCATTTCAATTCCAGTTCCACTACATGCGTAGTATTCTGCGAGAAAGTACGCATACTGCGATAGAGGGAAGCAGAGAACTTTCATTCCGTACTGGAACCTGCCTTTGCAAAGCACGTCAATGCCGCAGGATACCCATTTGTTCCCACTTTATCTGTTCCGTCCAAGTCTTGGTAATAGTGTCATGTACTCTCTGTAATTATTATTAAGTAACGGCTTTGACTAGGTTTCAGGTTGTTACCAAACAGTGGGCAAGAAAGACAAGACAGAATAAGCTCAAGAGTACAAATTCAAAAGGTATTCTTAATGAAACTAACAAAGTATGAAATCTAAATCCCCGATGCGTAATCTAATAACTAGCCTTTAAGCAATTCATTTCTCGCGAATGAGCAATCAGACAACTATGTTCTGTATCGAACATCTTGCATGCATATCTTGCAACTTATTCCCGATCAGTAGAAAGTAATAGTCCGCATACACCAAGCCATGGTTTGCCCAACGTCGTGGGGCAAATTCGTAATTGTTAATAGTGGCTCCTCCTAGAATCGTCTCTGGTACATTGTCTGGCTCCACGGTGACATTCCCCGGCATTTCGTGCAGGGAGACTTCAACTGTGTCGACTACACCAGAAGACGCCACGAACTTGTGAGGTGCATTCATATACTTGGAACAAACACTTTTCAGTATGCCAATTGCCGCAGCGAGGTAATGCGACTCCTCTCCCCGTTTAACACGCGCCTCGTGCACCAACAGCATCCCATAAACGGCTATAACAGCTGCACTTGTGTCAGGAGGCTGTTCGGCGTGTCCCGGCGCGGAAAAGTCCCATGGTGGTATGCCGTCAGGAGGCAGGTGGTCGAGAAAGTAGTCAGCACACGATTGCGCCGTCTTCAAGAAGGACAACTCCTGTGTCCAGTCGAATGTCTGTGCAAAGCCAGCAATGGCCCAGGCTTGTCCCCGAGTCCATGACGAATCATCCGAGAAACCTTGGTTTGTCAAGCGCGATTTCAAGGAACCGGTATTGGGATCCAACACAACGAGATGCGTAGTGGAAAAGTCGGGGCGGATGTGGGATTCTTGAGTCTTTCGTGCATGATTCAGAGCGATCTGGTATAACGCCTTGTCGTTGAGCTTCGCAGCCGCCCAAAAGAGCATGTCGAGATTCATCATGTTGTCCTATATGCGTCAGCAACTAGTACACATCAAGTTGCTTCAATTGAATTGTGCTCACAATGATCAGAAGGAAATCAGTTCCGGGGTTGGCAAATGCGTATCGCTTGGTTATGCAGGTGTCCCATGACCGAATCGCTCCAACCTGGGGTACGTAGCGAGATGCCAACGTCCTTGAAGCCCGGATTATCGTGTCGAACGCGAGTACATCATGGTTTATCTCCCATGCCAGTCGTGCCCATGGGAAGATCATGAAGCCGAGGTCATGTGTTGTGGAGAGGGAGGAGTTTTGGTGAAGATTGACCGTCCACCACTTGCAAGCAAATCTACCACACCTCGTTAGTGACAGGCTATGGAACAGCCATATTCTTCTCCATTGAGAGTAGCATAAACAATGAAATGATGCGTGCAGGTAATCTGATAACGTACTCAAGTTGCATCTCATGCGGAGTGACTAGTCCATCCGAAGCAGTCTGAAGTCCGCCCTTGAACTTGCGTTGCCTTTCCAGCAATAAGTACAAGCAGCCTGGGAAGAAACCTGAGGTCCAGAAATCGAGCTCTCGATAGACATATCTAGTCCCGTTCGGCTTTGTGTATTCGGGAAAAAGAACGGGAGGGTTTGGCTATGAGCTATCAGTAGTCAATCCGAAGATGTCTTCTGCCATCAAGGTCACTCACATTGGCCAACGCTTGTGATGCTACTTTCCATATCTTTGCATAAATCTCACCTGAGTACAGGACGTCTTGCAAGAGCTGGTGAGATGAGGTATTGGCTGGGGCATCAGGAGTACCTAAGGGTACAACACCATCTTGTAGCATGGTGGCCTCAGTCATCTGCGGTCAAGTTTGCCGAGTTAGTCGAATCAGCTTGTTAAACATGCGACAAAAACAAACCTCATTGATCCTTTCATTTTCCAGAATCGACGTGCGCGTGCCAACGTGGCTACCATTTAAAACTGGTGTAGCATAGCGAAAGCCAGGGAGGCGATCACTTGAACTGTCGAGCACCATCATTACGAAGAGTTGCAAAAGTTGCCAGGTGTATAAACCGGGTAAAAGGGAGCAGCAGAGTTCAATTTCAAGGATAATGGCACGCCGGAAGAAATGCTATTATGGAACAGAGGTGGTTGGGGTTTTCAACCACGAAAGGACTGTGGACCGAAGAGGCCGGCGTAACCGACAAAGATTCGGAGATTAACTCCGACACATGTCCCGTATTATTGTAGCATACCAGGGTTGTTATCAAAGCTCCAGCTTTGTGTTAGCGTCAGCCAGGTCATCCCCATGGGGTTTTAGCTTGGTATCGGGGGAAGTTTCGGAGGAGGGCCGTCCTGGTGGTGTGTCAAGGCGGGGTGATTGGGGAACGAAAACAGACGACGGTTGTTGCATATCATAGCGATCAACGCCGCAACAAGACGATGGATCTCAAGCAGCCCTAAGACACCAACAAATTCGATTCATTCAGCAGCCAACACCATGGCATCTCCTTCTCCTAAAGCGCTTGAGGCAGCGTCCCAAGCCGACCACAAGGAGGTCAATAGCACACTCGACACGCCGACGAAGGAACATGATGACCTGATAGACAACTATGTCTCTGGGCCAGGTGTTGAGATTGATGCCAAAACGAACAAACGCCTGTTCTGGAAAATCAACCGCCGCATCCTCGTCATCCAGCTGGTTACTTACTTTTGTCAGTCCTTAGACAAGGGCACTCTGAACTTTGCATCCATCATGGGAATCAAGGAAGATGCGAAATTAGTTGGCCAAGAGGTAAGTGCAGGCTTTCAATTTAGAACTGCTGCGGTTGCAGTATTCCTCATTAACAGGACTGAATATTAGCAATGAACAGTATCAATAGCTTAGCACTATCCTCTACATCGGAATCCTTGCCGGAGAGTATCCCCAAAACTTCCTTTTGCAGAAGCTTCCCCTGGCGAAAATGCTCTCGGTCAATGTCTTTATCTGGGGAGCTGTGGTCTCATGCTCGGCTGCTTCAACCAACTTCGCCTCTCTCATGGCCGTCAGGTTCCTCCTTGGTTTTTTCGAAAGTTGCGTGCAGCCAGCAATGATGTTGCTGTGAGTGCCTGAACAGAGTCCTTCCTTCCGGATCTTTGCTTACCATAGTAGTACAACTATGTGGTATACGAGGAAAGAGCAATCGCTCCTTAATTCTTTGTGGTATTGCATGTCAGGGGTGCAGTTGATGGTATGTTGAGATATAATGAGTGCCTGTCACTCGCTGATAGTTGTTTAGATCGGCGGACTATTGGCTTTCGGCGCCTCACACTTCACCGACGGGCCCATCAAGAACTGGCAGCTCTTGTTTCTGGTACTCGGAATACTGACTTGCTTTTGGTCTGTTTGCAATGGTGTTTTCCTTCCTGACAGCCCAATGACGGCCAAGTGCTTCAGCGAGGAAGACAAGAAACTCATGATCGAAAGAGTGCGCCACAACGAAACCGGTATCCAGAACAAGAAGTACAAGAAGTACCAAATCGCTGAGGCATTAACAGACCCGTTTGTCTGGTGCTGTGTGCTGCTCATCACAGTTGGAAATCTCATCATCGGTGGTTTGGGAGTCTTCTCCAACCTCATTATCAAGGAGTTTGGGTTTTCTCTATTGCAGACTCAGCTTCTGAACATTGCACAGGGTGCTTGGTTGATCATTACTATGATAGGATCCGCCCAAGCATCTCAAAAGTCGGGACAGACTTGTCTGATGATGATAGTAAGTTATTAACCTCCCCTAAGTCCATACCTATCCATACTTACCGGACCCAGATATGGACTATTCCTGCAATGGTTGGCACCATAGTCATCTTGGTCGTCACTCCGACTTCGTCAAACGCCGGTGGAATGCTCATCGCATTTTACTGCACCCAATTCTTCTGCGCGCAGGGCAACATGATCATCTCACTGATCACACGAAACATTGCTGGCCAAACAAAGAAAGACATCACCATGACAATGCTTTTCGTTGGGTGGTCGGTCGGCAACTTGATTGCTCCCCAGATCTTCCGCGAGAAAGACGCTCCGAAATATCTTCCTGGCTTTCTGGCTCACATTGTCATCTACGCGGTGTATATTGGTCTGGTGGTATTGACCCGCATTGTCCTGATGGCAAAGAACCGCCGCAAGGTGGCGGCAGTGGCGGAAATAACTCACGAGTTGGCCTTCCAAGACTTGACTGATGTGGAAAACCCAAACTTCCGATATGTGTATTAGCTTTGGGTAGGACTAGGGATGTAACTTACAAACGCAGAGTCAAGTGCTTGGGGCGAAGGTGGCGTGAAATAGTTTGGGAGATGCACTATCTTGAATAGTTTTAGTCTTGAAGGTGATTCGGAAATAGTAGGTTGATGAGACCAACTAAATAACTTCATGATCGACATACCTTGAGTTTCTTCATCATCTTCGATGTCATGTTGCTGATTACAGCAACTTTTGAAACCGACACTCGTTTCTGAATATCAACCAAGCCTTATAAGCCATCTGCAGCCAACGAGTCTTAATTATCGCATCGACTTTAACACATGGGGAGAAATCGACGACCCAGTATCCATCTGAGTGGAGAGAAGCTAAAGTTCACATTCATTCCTACTCAATCAATCACGCTCATCAAACAAAGGGGCCCAGTTCTTACGCCATTGAGTTAATTGAGACGAATAGCAAATTTTCAAAAGAATACCAAGGTCTTTAAGTTGCAATCTCTGTCTAAGTAGACAAGATGAATTTGATGTTTGTCGCGTGCTCATTAATGAACATGGGGATGAAGTCAGAAACCATGAACCATCTTGGCTTTCGCATGCCATCATGAATGTACTCCCCTCCGATCTTCAGGTTCTCAAAAGTGATATTGTCGACCCTTCTCGTAGCATCAAAACCCAAAATTTGTGACGGGTTCACAACCCTGGAGCTCTCCATATCCAGGTCGACGTTCTTGAGCGTTACGTTCCGAATTCCACGGCCAGGTGCTGTCGTCCACATGGCGTTCTGCATCACACGCAAATTCACCAACTGGCCCTTGGATACCTTTTCAATCCTAATGTCCTTAAAGGTGACATCTTCAATGAGGTTTTCGTCACCGGCATTCAACGAGATGCAGCCTTGATACCACATCTGAGTTTCATGATGGTCTAGAATGTCGATGCTGCTGACGTGGATACCACTAAGGGTCTCTGGCTTTTTGGGGTTTCCATGTGTGCCGATTTGGATCGGATGAGCAATATCTGGAAGCAAGGTGCAGTTTCTGATGGTGATGTTGTGCGTATCGCCGTAGTAGTCCCATCGGTGGCCGTATATCACGATGGTATCATCCGAGTTGCGAAGAAAGCAGTTCTCGACTAGAATGTCTGTAGAGCAGAAGAAGTCGAGGCCATCACCGTTCCCATGTGACGAAAAAGACCGGTATCCAGTGATGCGAACACCTTTGGCTTCTCCTGTGATAAGGCTAAAACCCGTGGCACCGAGTGACGTGACCTTTTCGACAACAATATTGGTTGATCTTTCAATAAGAATGGCGCCACCATTAGGTCCTTTGTAGATGAACCCGTGGCCGCGAACAGCAGAGTTGGAGACATTGATGAAATTCAACTTGGCAGTAAGGAACGCTCCTCCAGCAAGATAGACTGTGGTGTCGGAAGGCACGAGTAGGTTGCCGTCAATGACCTTGGACCCATTGTTGATACCGGGGCCAAAGTACCAGACGTTATCTGAATCGCTCGTGGGTGCATCGAGTTCAATGTCGTTCGTCAGGATATGCAACGCTTTCCACTTGTCGTTGTTGACCTCAAGCATGACATCGAGAGGACGGTCAAGAGTGAACCTGACAGTATTATCGTCGTCGATGGTCGTCTTGATGCCAAGGGATAACGGTCGAATGATTGCCGTATCGATAGTGCCTCCGGTGTATTGGGCTTTGATTTCGATAGCGCCATCAATGTCCATCGATACTAATGAGATGGGGTATTTATCAGATTCATTGCGTGTGGTGTTGACATCGGCCACGTCCACAGCATAAGCCGACACGGACACCCATTCATGCGGCCCACTCTGGTTCAGTGAGCGAGCTTGCACGATGAAGCCAGTGCTGAGGGTCACTCCTTCGGGTGCCGGGTAAGTCTTCATGCCGCAATGCTTAGTCGCCATGGTGAGGTATCAACAATAGAGAGCTAGTTTTTGCAATGCAAGTAGTGAGATGTTCGTGCATTTAACAAACAGAACTGATTGCGACGAGATCAGATCGCCCTAGACTTATAAATCCCAACCTCGCCGGCGGGGTAAGTCGTGGCATGACCCCGACGGAGCTCTGTGCCTCTTGCTGGTAAACAAACCTGACATATCCTCGAACGCAGGGCAACAGCTTCCACCCTAGTAATTGCTGTTTTGGCAGTATTTGTCTCTATCCATAGTAATGATCGAGATCTACGGATCAACCCCCCGTCAATCACAACTCGAATAGTCTCACCTGGACCATCCCTTGCAAATCTTTCGGGATCCGGTCCGGTACCTGCTCCGGGGCCGAGGCAATCAATTCTACATACGGAATGCCAACCCCGCTCGACCGCTGCCAGGTACCCCGTGGGGCCCCGGAAAATGGCGTCTGCTTCAAGGCGTGCCGTTGCCCATGTTTTATCAGTGTTGCACGCTTCTTTGCATTCGTCCGTATCTCGCATCGAATGACTCATCATGGAATCTTCATCTGACCATGGAAACGACGACGAAGGGCCGATTGTGCTAGAGAACTTGTCTCAGGACGGACCACGGACGAAGAAGCGGAGAGTCGCGGACAGGGAAGAAGCGCCGGGCCCTTCGTGCCAGTCGTGTCGAAAGAGGAAGGCAAAATGTTCAAGAGATCAGCCTTGTTCCAGCTGCCTGAAGCTAGGTTTGTTGGCCCTATTTTGGATCCAGCGATAACGAGTATCGCTAACATCTAATCTACTCCCAGGCACCGATTGTGTGTATGACCAGGAGAGGTCCAAGCCCGGTATGCGATCCGGAGCCATCGAGAGCTTAACCCAACGAGTAGGTGAGTGTTGGAGTCAGGATCTTCCCCAGCTCTGTAAACTCACATCTCGGTCCCAGCGACATTAGAAAACATGTTCGTTGGACAAGGCATTCTTTGGCAGCAGATGTGGAACAGCATCAACCACCAGACTGGCCCTCATTTTGGATATTCGCCGGATTCACGTCAACCGCCGTCGCTTCAGCAGCAGTCATCGGATGTTAGAGAATATTTCGCGGCATTGTCTTCGTCCAACAACGCTCCCTGTGCGGATTCAGGGGAAAGTCGCAAAAGTGTACCCAGGTCACCCAAGAGCAACAACTCAACCCGGCAACCTCCCAAGTCCATGAATCACGGCGATCATCATCTTCCCCCAGATGACCTCGTCGATTCCTTAGTCGAGATTTACTTTCACCAAATCCACCCATGGATACCCATATTACATGTTCAGAAGTTTAGGACGAGACTCTCTAACCCTCTAGAGCGAGCACGGGTGTCAACGATCCTTCATGCCATTGTATCACTCTGCATTCGATTCTCTGATGATTCGCGGGTAAAAGACTCTCCCCACCTCCGATCCTGGCATTCCACCCGCTGCCGACAGACTGTAATACTCCAGAGCATGGAGTCATTCTCAGTCGAAAACCTCCAGGCGCTGATTATATGCGCGTTCGACACTATCGGTAGTGGCCGAGGTCCCTCTGCCTGGTCCATCGTGGGAACCATGACAAGGACCGTCGAACAGCTACGGCTCAGCACGGAGGATGATGAAAACAAGTCACAATCATCAACCTGCAGGGCACTGATCAAAAGAATGGCCTTCCTTCTCCCATCCTTGACCTGGATTGAAACAGAGGAGCGGCGCCGGGTCTTCTGGAACGTCTTCCTGATGGACCGTTTCTGCAGTATCAGCACCGGATGGAATCTCTCGTTGACTAGCGCCGATGTGAAGAGGAGACTTCCCTGCGAAGGGGCGATGTGGGAAACCGGGGAGCCAATCCAGACTCCGACGCCGTACTTCGGAGTTGCAAACCCGTCATACAATCGCGAAAATGACAGCTTACCGGCTGTTCGAGAAAGTGAAGAGGGCCAGGCTTCGCTGGGGGGTTTCGCATTTTGCATCGAGGCTACTGAAAGCCTTGGCCTAGTCACCTCCTTCTTTCTTCAATACGAGGTTGATTTCAAACAAGTCCATGAAGTGCAGAGGTGGCTGATGCGATTCAAGCAACTCGACTTGCGACTGGTACAGTAAGTGCACAGTTTGTGAGTCAAGTCAAACCTGATATCCAGCTGACCCATGGAACTAGATGGAAATTCTCTCTGCCAGAGAAATGGCGCGAGGCATGCGTCGTCAACAATGACGGTAATCTGGATCCCAACCTAGTCCTTGCTCACATAACGCATAATACGGCCGTGGTTCTCCTCCACCAAGGCCTAGCGTATCCCTCGCCAGAATGGCAGTCTGCTCCAGTCAGACTTCCATCTGCATCCAGCGCAGATACATGCCAAGCTGCAGCTATTGAAGTTGCCACAATCGCCGTGCAGTTCCTCCAAAGCTCAGGCATTCTAACCAATCCACAATTCGCCTTTTGCCTCTTTGTTTGTGGGAGAATGCTCCTTGCTCATGCGGCGTATTACGAATGCGTCCTTCCCACTGCCTTTGACTCTATCGTCACGAGCCTCGGAGAGCCCCAGATGGAGTCGCCTGATAGTATCACGTTGGCATTTCCTCCGCTCCCAGTGTCGTTTGAACTAAATAATTCTCGGGATGCAAAGTTCTCTTCGCTTCCAAACCAAGCTCATATATCGAATGACCTAACAGTCAGTAACCCAGACGCTGTTGGAAATTATCTGGACTTCTATGGCTTGTCGGACGAAACTTTTATCCCTTCTGATCGGGTCAGCATGCTAAGTCGATCGTATGTTGGGGGTTAGACTGAAGATACAGCACAGCTATTAAGAGTGATAAAAACGCCAAAACACAGTATCTACGCCTATATATGCCTAACACACTTTTAATAAGGAACATTCTATGATTTCGTTTACTTTAAGGGCTGATTTCTTTTTAATATTGTCCGTTGATAGCTACCAACACGGAATAGCAGATATACATAATTCAGTAATCCATGAGAAAAACCGTAACCTTCCCTAAGTGAAGCCGGAGAGCTTTATTCTAATGCTATCTTTATTAATGTTGCTATTATAAGTCTAACCTTTTTGTTAAATTACGAAATATCAAAACTACAATGTCATAGGACGGGAAAGCTCGTGGAGATAAAAGCAAGGCTGGAAGCGGAGCTTAGGAAGACAATAGTTTGTTATCATCATTCATCGTTAGATTCCAGCTTTAATATCACTTCTTGACCAGAACGTCATACAATACGACCAGAACGTCATACAATACATATGACTTAATCCATACTAGTAGAAAGAGTTTGACTCTAGACAAATTGCTACTTGCTTCCATATCAGTGTAAGTTCAAGATAAATTCATACCTTGAGCGGCGGGTTCAGTGTGGATGTTTACATTATGATGTATGTAGAAATAGGTACTGTCAGAATGGCTTTGTTGATAACATAGAGACGTTCATTTAGGATATGACCGTAAGCATGCTGAATTTCATGTACTCTTTTTATTGCTAGATGACTAGTAGTTCCATCTACCGAACATAAAACTAAACTCCAAGTACCAAGCGTCGCCAACGGCGACCACCCCAAAAACAGCAAACACAATAAAATACAACAAGCAAAACAGAGCAAACGAAACAATCAACTGCACAACCTCGAACCCATTCAGATCTAGCCTATCAGCTAGTCGTAGTCAAATCTGGCCCTTTTGGTCATCGTGACAACATCGTCATCAACAGACCTTCTCCTTCGCCTGGCTGATCCAGCAATAAGCGCAGGCTGGCTCAGAGGGAACTCAGGGTCAAACCTGGCCCTTTTTGCCGCCAAGATGTCGCTGTCATCAATAGACATTCTCCTCCGCTTGGCTAGTCTGGGATTAATCTTGGGGTGCATATCCGCGCCTGTGGGATTCTCCTCCGGCGCCCCTTGCAATGATGGTAAATCGTCCCTGAGCAAGCTCGCAGGAGACTCAGACTCAGCGTTAGCATTCTGAGTCATAAAGGGGCTCTTATCGTGGCCATTTCCTCTGAAACTTCTCCCTGTCTTGGACGGCTTTGCATCAAGGTCGAGCTGCGCGACTGCGCTTGCGAGATTCTCTTCCGATGCCGCTTGTAATGATGGTGGGTTGTCCCTGAGCAATCTCTCAGGGGATTTAGACTTAGATTTAGCCTTGTTAGTTATAATAGCGTTATTTTCGTCGTCATTTTCTGTAAGATGTCTCCTATGCTTGGCTGGCGTACCAAGTTTGAGCTGCGCGACTGCGTTGGCGAGATCCTCCTCCAATATCCCGTACCATTGTTCTTGAAATACTAGCGAACACCTCTCGGTCCAGAGCCACTGGTCCACAAAATACTCTAGCATATTGTTTGAGTATAAGCGAATCCTGTAATGTCTCCCCAAAGACTCTCCATGTGCTTCCTGATGACATGTCGTACCTTATCAAGCAAAGCATACACTTTCTCTCGGTCGTCCAACTCTGCTTGGCTGGTGTCATTGTCCGACCTATGTGATCTGTTGGTTCTATTTTGATGCTCGAGTTCGATTATTCGTTTGTACAGGTAGAGGTTTCTCAGCCGTTGGGCTCGTGTTCTGTATGCACCTATTCGTATCTCGCCAGGCTTTTCAAGCTTCTCGTCTTCCAGCTCCGCTTCGGTGCAGTCTTCGGTGTAGTCTTGGAGCTCCTTTAGGCTTTCTTTGCCATCTCCCCAGCAAGATGGCAACTGCGGGTCAGTAGAACGGGGAGCAGTTGATGGTTGCGAACCTCCCAACCAGCCGCTTGCATACATTGTGGTATGCGTCGAGTCAGAGTACTTGCCAACTTGTCAGTCAGTGCGTCTAGTGAGGCTTGTGGTTTTTAGAAAGGTGAGTTTGTGGAAGGATTTCAGACTGCTTAAGTATACCACAACTCAATTGATAGACTTCCCGTTCGCTAATAATGGGAAACTCACGAGTGTGCATGGGAACATAAGAAGATGGTCAAACAAAGGCCTTTGTTCACCCAAAGCTTTGCGCAAAATTCCTCATGGTTGGCTTTCTTGAGCACACTTAACGACAAAGGGTGATTGATAAAATATGTACTGTTAGTAAAAACAACCCAGAGGGGTTGGTTGTGTTCTTGTGACATACACTGTCCGGCGTCTTTGTTTGGTGAACTGTAGTGTCCCTGAACCACACACATAATCCGCCCCAGGATCGACCGCCAGCAGCACACAGCTCACTGGGGTTATCTTTTATCAGATACAAGAACAAGGAGACTAGAGCTACTAACGAGATATAGCGATAAAGCAATGCTGGAAGCAGAGCTGATGAAAACAGCGGTTTATTATTCTTTAGCAAAACTGTTATATAATATATATAGTTAACTGTAAATAAGTAGATAGATATTATATCTATCTAATTTACTATTTATTTCTAAATAATTCAAGCAAAAGATCAATCTATACATTAAGTAGCTAATATAATGCAGATATTTATATTATAATATACTATAGAAACATATGTCACTACTATACTTCTATCGATAAGATAGCGGCTTTCATTCAAGTATACTGAGGTTTATGGACTGTTTTAACTGCTTGCTGGATGGCTAGCAGTTCAATTTACCAGAAATATAACTCAACTCTAGATACCAAAACGGCGCCAGCAGCCACCCTAAAAACAACAATAATAGAATAACAAACAAAACAATATATTGTACAACCTCGAACCCATTCGAAGCTAGCCCATAAGCTACTCGTGGTCTACTCAGACTCTTTTTGTCATCAGTAGACCTTCTCCACCACATGGCCAGGCCCAGCATTAAGATCGAGCTGCGCGACAGCGCTGGCGAGATTCTCTTCCAGCCCCTCTTGCAAGGATAGTAAATTGCCCCTAAGCAAGCTCGCAGGGAAATCAGGCTTGGATTTAGCCCTATTAGTCATGACAGCGTTTTTATCATCGCTACTGCCTGCAAAGCCTCTCCTTTCCTTAGCCAGAATAGAACCAAGATCGAGCTGTGCGATTGCGCTAGCGAGGTTCTCTTCCAGCAATGATACTGAATTGTCCCTGAGCACAAGGGACTCAGACTCAGATTTAGCCCTCTTAGTCATATCAGTGCTTTGGTATTCGCCATTGCCTGTGAGACTTATCCTTGACTTGGCCGACGTGGCACCAAGGTCGAGCCGCGCGACTGCCTTGGCGAGATCCTCTTCCGGCGTCCTGTCCAATTGTTCTTGAGATGCTCGTGAAAGCATGTGGGTCTAGAGCTATAAATAAGCGAATCCTATAATGTCTCCCCAAAAACTCACCATGTGCTTCCTGATGATATCTGGCACCTTATGAAGCAAAGCAGCAGACACCTGATCTCGGTCGTCCGACTCTTCTCGGCTAGCCTCATTATCTAGCCCATATGAGCTGTTGGGTTCATATTGCTGTTCTGGTGCTCTTACTCGTCTGTACAGGCAGAAGTATCTTGGCTGTTCGGCTCGTGATCTATATGTAGCTATCAGTACCTCGCCACGCTTTCTACGCCTCTTGACTTCCCGCTCCATTTCGGTATAGTCTTCGGTATAGTCTTCGGTGTAGGCTTCGGTGCAGTCTTGGGACTTGTTTGATGAACCAGTCGTCTGCAGGTTTCCTTTGTCACCCCCCTAGCGAGATGACAACTGCAAGTCAGTCAAGCAGGGTTTGTTTGCTGGTCCCGACATGTCGAGTGCAGTAGGTAAGGGGTATCGTGGTATGCGTCGGTTTATTCCAAGTCAGAACACTTGCCAACTTATCAGTCAGTACATATAAGTAAGCTTGTAATTTTTAGAACATGGGGTTAAAGGATTTTTGACTGCTTAAATATCACAGAACTCAATTAACGGGCTTCCTGTTGGCTGTAAATGGGAAGCTAACGATTGTGTACGGGAACAAAAAATGGTCAACCAAAGGCCTTTGTAACATACATTGCCGAGCGTCTTTGTTTCGCGAACAGTTGTTTGTCTCTAATAATACGGCTCACTGAGGCCATCTTTTATCAAATAAGGGAATAAGGAGACGTGGAGCTACTAATGGGAGCCAACGCCGCCCAGCCCTAACTGGAGGTAATAAAAATAGGCACGCTATAAATAACCTCAGTCTTTGCTTGCCCTTCCTCTGAGACGCTTGCCAGCTACTAGACAGGGTCTTGAGCCAAAAAGAAACGCTTCAGCACTTAATTGAACCAACTGCGCTTTGTGGTCTGCTTTCAATCATGTATACTCCCTCTTTATCCCTAGTGCACAAAGTGTTTGTGGCACCTCGAACTTGTTTGGTCTTGGCGCTCAACGAGCTGCTTCAAAGACCAAGAAGTGAAAAGTAACATGGTCCTACTAGGTGCAGGGTACTACTTCGAAGCCAGGAAACATGTACCCGAGTTCTCAGTTCTTCGCGAAAGTAGCATTTAGGCTGTCTAAACATTAGGAAGATGACGGTTCTCCTACAATGCTAAGACCCTTGATTTCTACAGAAGAATCGGCTCTGCTAATGTACTATTTGTGCACCTAGTAGAAGTTGTTGTCAGTACCCCTAGCAGTATTCAAAATGAAAGAGGTAACATTCGAGGGATCGTTTGTATGATGGCTAATTCCGCTGAAACTAACAGAGGCTGCAGACGCCGTTTGACTTCATCCGGTATCAAGCCTGTCGAGTCAAATGCTCTGTCTGCCTGTATCTCATGTTTGCGTGTTTCTCTAGCCTTCTATGTTAAGCAACCAAATCTCGCGGATTAAGACATTATAAATGGCCGGTCTTTTGGGAAAGGGTGCACTCAAAGTAGAGAAACACGCAAACATGAGATACAGGCGGACAGAGCATTTGACTCGACAACCAGATTCTCATCTATTATATATGTGGTAGCATTTGCAGCCACGATGGTGTCCAATACGTCCCTATCGGCACCGCCCGTAAACTAATGAAAGACTCCACGACAAGAAATGACCTTGCCAGGATATATCCAAAGAGCATCAAATGCCCAGGGAACTTGTAGAATGTGGCCCATGAGCTTTCCCCTAGAGATTCATACTCGAAGAACTTCTTAGAGATGGTAGAACCAACGAAGGTCAGCGCAAAGAAAACAGGCATCGTGAGGATGATGTCAAAGGAAGATATTTTCCATAACAACTGCTCAATTTCGCTAGGGAAGCGTGAGTTCGACACCAGGAAGTGTATCCCGCCGTACACGCCCGGAAGAACCAATAGGAGAATAAGCAGAATCGGACTGCTGAATATGAAGGACAGAATCTGGTCTGGGTCGACCTGGCTATCTCCGGTGTACTGGAAGTTTCCTGCCGACCGGGTGAATGCGTCGTGAAAGTGCTGGTCGGGATATCGAATCTGCTGATAGTCGTGGTGGAAAAGCTCGGGGTGCTGCAGTCTGCCTTCGATGACTTCTATTGCGTCAATCACGCGTTCCCACCGCACGATATCTTGAGGGTTCAGATCTGCTGACGGCGGAACGGGCTCCGTCGACACCCACTCGGTGATCCAGACGTTCTCTGGGATGTCGTATGTGCTGGCGTAAGCGTTCTCGTCGAACCACGACGGGAGAACTCGTCGCTGGAACGTCTCGACTTGCCAAGCGGCGCCTCTTGCAACGATGCCCAAACCCGAGGGAAGAACCTCGCCTGCTTTCAACGTCCACTGCGCTCCTTCAGGTCGAACCCATTCGATAGCCATGAACATGTGTTCGTCGTCGGTGAGATGTTCTCGGCGGGTAAGATCGGTTTGATGAACCCAGACAAACGCAGGCTGTTCAAATGCCACCTCTCCGATGTTCCCCCTAGGGTAGAATATGAATTCCTCGCTCCTCCGAAAGTGGAACTGCTCTTGGACCATGAGGGCGATAAAATTCCGGAATTCCGATGATTCGACCACCATGGGATCGGTCACGTCCTTGGGTTTCTACTTTCTCGTCAGGATTCAACACTCCGCAGCTCGGCTTGACGCATAGATTTGGCATACCTTGATCCAGAACACAAACATGACCACGGCACAGACGACGTGCACCATGGTATGGATCTCCAGCAGCGAGACCGGCAGCCCGTACGCCTTGCGGACGATGCACTGAGTTGCCATCCAGATGACCTGCGTCATGATGAGAAACTTTTGGAACGTGTCGGCTTTGCTCTTATCGTCGATGCTAGAAGTTGGGATGGGGATGAAGTGTCCCAGTCTCGCAAGCTGCAGAACGCCGTTGACCGAGAGCCGCAGACTCCCAGATTCCAAGGTCCCGCGCGTTGCCCACCGGTTTGTCCAGTGCTGAATGTCTTTGATGGGGATTTCTAGGCCGCCCATGGCAACGAAGAAGCCATACTTGATGTCGAAGCACGGATCCTCCTAACAAAAACGCAGCGTCAGAATTGCCTCGTAGTCGGCGCTTCCACAACTCACCTCGGCGTCTTCGTTAGAGTCGTCTCCCCTGATAGCCTCCATTTCAACTCCCTCGGCGGTCTTCTTCTGTTGCCACAGGAGGGTCAACTCTCTCGACAGCCTCCGAGCGTCTAGAAACTGAGACGAGGCGAGGTACAGCACCACCTCCGGCGCGATAAGGCCAATGAGCACCCATTTGAGCTTTTCGCCAAACATGGCCATCTTGCGCGTGTTCGCCGGCACATTCAGGTGGAGCGCCGTGTAGATGCACGCAACCAGGGTGATGATGCAGCTCCACAGGATCGTCGTTGTGCCTCGAATCTCGGGGTCGGCAACCCAAACGGGTGCCTGAATGGTCTGGAAGGCGGTGAGATTGCCCGTATTGTTGAAGAGGGCCCATTCCAGCTCAACGAGGGCCTTGTCTCTATGGAGCGTGTAGTCGCCATCGCGGGCCATCGGAAGAGACGACTTGGACGGCGAGGAGCAGGTGGAAAGACCAGGAACGAGGCTGAACCGCCGAAGGGAAACGTCAAGTCTTTAAGGGGAATGGATGGCAATATTTCACGGCGCTAGGAGGAGTTGGGCGGTTTACTGGCACTTGTCTCTCCTCGATGAGCCTAGCCGGTCCAGACTTTCAGCCACCCGCAGGCTGTGCTATTTTACACTGAGATGATTCGCGGAATTTGTGTGCTTGTCTTTCAGCTTCTGGCTACCTCCATGCAGAATGCATGGGTGTGGGCAATAATTGTATCGTCATTGAATGCGAATGGTCGAGAGAGCAACACGCCAGCAACGACTGCAACGCGATGAAAGCAATCTGAAGTCGGATCGGAGTATATCTCGTGTTCCACGCGGATGGCGTCTTTAGTGCAAGCCACGAAGAGGCAATAGCACACTAGACCAACTATTTGACGGCCTATCGGGCGAGGTTAAACCCTCTGTCCACGCCGGCATTGTCGGAGTGCAAAAAATGCAAAAAGAAACATGCCTAAACATGTGGCTAGATCTCTCCCGCCGGGAATTGAACCCGGGTCTCAAGCGTGACAAGCTTGCATACTGACCACTATACTACGGAAGATGATGGTTGTGGACAACCATTGTAGTGAGTTCGATGGATCACGTGATGTTATTTTAGATCATATACTCCCAGCAGCATTTGCTGGCTCGAGCTGCTAGGCAATAGTATGTACATGCAAGGCGAGCCACGAGTTTGTACTAAACCCCGAGTTACCATTAATACGTCAAGTAGAGAATACTACGCAGCACCTGCGTCGTTGTGTTGCAGCCCTTGAAGCTGTCAAAGTACCATCGTTCTCGTGATCCCTTTCGCATATTCCGAGGGGCGTCTGATCCCAGGATCTTCTGAAGCTATAAGACAAGCCGCTCTCGATTGCAGGATAAAACAGTAGCAGCATTCATGGAGAGTATTCGACTCCCAGGGGTCATCTGCACTTATCTCATCATGTTATTGAAGGTTATTGATATGGATGGAGACCTGACTGGCAACGTAGACGGTATCTATTCTAAAGTCAGAAGGAACGCCCACATCTACAATTTCGAGACAAGATCTTGATTTTGGCTATTCTATGTCAATAAACAGGTTGGGCCGAGCTCCGTAACCGACAATCAAGTCATGTTGCCTTCCCAGCCAAGTGCAACGTTGCCACTTCGAGGTTTCCAATATGCCACATTACTCGGAGACAAAACTCAAGCACACCAAAATCCATTTCCGTTTCTAGAGCTGAGCTCTTGCTGCTCTAAGCTGAGCTGAAATGAGTAAGAAGGCGTCAACTGACGATAGAGAAACCTGGGATGCAAGCAACACGACTTTGTACTTGCAAAATATCACTCATGGGGCGGGGTCGGCTTGCGGACCGTCCTTCCGACTCGGGCTATAATCTGCATTACAGCGGCAACCCCCTCAATCTTGAACTCGACACAAACATCGCACCCAAGAGGGACAGTGCTCAGATCATGTCACCAAGGAAAAAGGAATCAGGCCCAGACCCGAATCAGTTCCCCACGCAGCAACTCCTCGTTCTTGGTAAGGGCTGCTTCCCGGCCACCTGGGGCGGTCCGCTAACGCCCACAGCAATATGTCGCTTCTCAGAGCCCATAGCCTTCAACTCCATCCTAGCCTATACGTTCGTCATGGTCAAGGACCTGGGCGTGGATGAAATGGACGCCCCGTTCTACGCGGGACTGCTGGTATCGGCATACGCTGTGGCCGAGGCGATGACGTCGATGGGCTGGGGTATCTTGTCGGACCGCATCGGTCGCAAGCCCGTCGTGCTGATCGGGCTCGTTGGCGTCGCTCTCTCGAGCCTCATCTTTGGGCTGGCTAAACGATACTGGGTTGCGCTGCTTGCGCGGTTCGTCGGCGGCGCCCTCAATGGCAACGTCTCGGTCATGCAGACTATGGTTGCCGAGATGGTCAAGCGGCCAGAACATGAGCGTGAGTCTCCCCTAAAGTAGCTGAACTGATGTTAACTCTACATGTAGCCAAGGCATATGCTGTGCAGCCCTTTGTCTGGACCTTGGGCGGCATCATCGGCTCAGCCATGGGGGGCTTCCTCGCCCAGCCTGCAATTTTCTACCCGTCCCTCTTCGCCGCAGACGGACTATTTGGACGCTACCCTTACCTTCTACCCAACCTAGTCTCTGTCGTAGTGGTCGCAATAGCCGTGATTCAGGGCCTCTTCTTCCTCAAAGAGACCAACACGCGGTGCAGCAACGAACAAGACGAGCAAACCCTGGCAGTGGCCGACGATGACGAGCCCATTGACGAAACCACCCCCCTCCGCCGTCCTCAAAAGCGAACCACTCGTCGAGCCTCAACCAGTCGCTCTCGTCCCCGGTTCGTCGAGTCTAGCCTCCCGCTCCCCGTCGAGCAGGACTTTATCGACTTGCGCCGCTCCTCCTTCGGCACCGTGAGCTCAATCAGGTTGCCCGAGGATCTACACCCTGCCCCAGCAGCGCCGCCGCCCAGCTTCAAAGGAAAGACGTTCAACTTAACCGTCATCATGCTCGTCATCGCCCTGATCATCTTCTCCTACCATCAAATGGCAGCCGGTACCTTGCTCCCCACGCACCTCCTCGATGAGCCCGCAGGCCCTCCCGGTCGACTCGATCTGCGCGGTGGGCTCGGGTACACGGTGCACGACGTCGGCGTTTACCTCGCTGTAAACGGCGTCTTGGGGTTGTGCATACAGGCTGTCGTCTTCCCGCTGGTGGTCGAACGTCTGGGAATATGGCACTCGTTCGTCTGGATGATCGTGCTATATCCCACCTCGTACATCCTGATGCCCTTCCTCTCCGCGCTCCCCCCATCGCTGACATCGGCTGGGATATACGCCTCGCTGTTTCTGCAGAGTTTCTTTGGCATGATAGTCGCACCCGTGACTCTCATCCTGCTCAAGGACGCCACGCCGTCGCCTCAGGTGCTGGGGCGAGTCAACGGCCTCGCCATGTCGGGAGCGTGTCTGGCGCGGACGGTGGCTCCGCCCCTTGTCGGGGTTATCTATAGCTTTGCGGGGTCCGCGACTGCCTGGATTAGCTGTGCAAGTGTAGCCCTACTTGGAGTGGTGCAGCTGCTTTGGGTTCCACGACGGCGTATCGATGGAGATCATGTCACGGTGGACAATGCTCTTATGAGGTCGATTACGAATGACTCTCGCACAAGTGCGGTGGGAGGTGGCGCCGTCGATGGGATCTGACAAAGATGTGAGCGGCGTTTTATCTCTCCTTTTGACTTGTTCGAGCATACGTGGGACACTGCCTTTCTATAGATAGTATTAGCGACGGAGAGCGCACTTGGGACGTTTCCGTGTTGCATGCCTTTTGATTATCTAATTGCGTCTAATCCAAGCTTTCCAAATTGAAAAGCTTAGGAACGGCTCTGCTGCATTCGCTAGATTTGCCCCATGGCATGAATCGTCGACTAAATTGACGGAATCCGGGGTACCTCAAGGGCCCAAATGCTCAACGCCATCACTCTTCTCGAGTCAGAAATATCCCATTCGATAATTGGTACATTCTAGAACCATGAACTTGGTCTCATGTGCAGTATTGCGGCGGCTCAGACCTAGAGGCTCGCTTCTTCGACCATCTGCTTTCCACCAAGTCCGCCAGCTGTCAGGTTCGAGTAAAGCGCGTCCAAAACTAGAGAGTAATCCGAACCAGCAACTGGGTACGTATAAGCTTGTTCATCAACTCTGTCAGTATGCTTACCAGATTCACAGGATTGCTCTGCTTGGGTCTGGCGGCATTGGGCTGAACAAGCTTCATTCTCTCCACTCAATCAAGACAACCACGACAATCATCAACTCAATCCCTCTCCGTGACCAAAGTCCAGCATGACATCTCTAGAGCAAACATCCGGGCAGCATGTAAAGAGTTTATCGAGATTATCGGAGAAGACCAAGTTTCGACAGAACATGCCGACCTCGCCACCCATTCTGGATAAGACCATCAGTCCTATGCCTGGACCGAGGAGACAACGACACTTTCACAAGTTATTCTGTACCTAGAGACCACTGAGCAGGTCTCAGAACTTGTCAAGGGAGGCTCAACCAATTACAAGGATAGCACCTATGAGCATCTCGCCCCAGAACAGCATAGGTTAAAAGAGAGCTCCCTCAAATCCGATGTTTGGCAGCTCGGGTGCTGCTTTGCAGAGATCCTTGCCGTATCTAAGGGCGGAACACCTGCCTGCGAGAAGCTACAAGAAAGTTTCCTCGGGGAGGAGGAGAACTGCCAGTGCTCAATTTCACTGGAGCATGACCCATTCATAGAAACATTGGCTGGGATTTGCATAGCAGGTAATGCTGCGCAGAAAAGGGCTTACGGGATTATCACTGGGATGCTGGACCTTGATTCATCTACAAGGTCCAGTATGGGTTCAGTTCGGGCCGCAATGGTGAAGTTGCCTGGCGCTGGTATGGAATGAATTTGTTTTATGTGAACTAGCTTGTGAGGCGAGTGAGGGTTAGTATTGTAATACTGAGGAAATGTAAGTGAGTATTTATGTATGTCACGTTTCGTGATTTGAGATAATAGGATGATGAGAAGTTCTTAATTTATATCTATCCTAGCGAGAAAGGAATGTTATATACATGATTTAATTAATAGAATACAAAAGGAAATTGTTGCATCTAGGAGATGGAAGTGATTATGTGTGTGAGAAGCTCTTGATATTCTTCCTATCTAATGAGGGTCTTTGGGTCAGTCTTATAGACGAAGAGACTGATGATGACCTCGGATGACCTCGGACAGCTGAGAGGCTCCGGATCCTTCGGAGTCTTTGGCTTCAGCTAGCTATAGATAAAATCAAGGAAAGGCTAGGCCTAGATGACGAGGCCGGTGGCGATGGCGTGTTGGTGGTGTGATGCTGTAGATATCCGATATCCCGGTACATGTGACAGAAATATACCATCTAAGATAACTAAAATATTAAGAGTATCAAAGAGATTAAGCATAGACCGTCCCCTAGTGTGAGACAAATGCAACGGCATGCAGGCCAGACTCCTTCTGAGGCTCTCGAGGTCTTGGATCCTTCCATTTAGATATACTCAGCACAGATAAGGTTGCCACCTAGATCCATGACCTCCCTAATCGTAGCGTTGGGCGCAATACCGGCCATCCAGAGATTGTGGTCCAGCGTAGTAACGTTTCCATCATCCCCATCGTAAAGAAGAAATGCTTCGCTTGGATACTCCATTCCGTTTCTCTCTAGGAAGCTGTCAAGTTGGCTTGCTGCCATAGCCACCAGAGACGATCGTGATACGTGTGGTGCAAGAAGAAGAGCGGGTCGCCTGGGCTGGCCACTTGATCTGCCATCTGAATGTGTTAGTATCTTGATCGTTTCTATGATTTTCGAACGTACTATGCCTCCTACAGCGGCGTGCCCTGCAATGTGAGGGTTGACGATGTAGCATTCGAAAGCATCTACGTAGTTGGTGGTTTTGAAGCGCTCGTCGATGTATTTCTGCTGGCCATTCTGGAAACCCTCTTGGCTGAATGAGCGTGATAGGCATTCGTTGGCAGCCATAGATGTGGCATTGAGGTGTAGAGTCAGATTGGCAAATGGCCCATCGTTGACACAGCCGTACTCCCCTTGGCCACCAAAACCATTGTCAGGGTCAAAGATGACAGACTCATTAAGAGCATCAATATCGAGTACTTTATCCCAATACGGTTGCCCACCTTGGTAACCACACTCGGACTGGAGGAGATACTCATGCACCCGCATATAGTAGCGATGCTAAGGTAGGAAGGCTCCCTAGTATTATGGTCAGTATGAGTCCATAATTTAAAACAATTCACGTACTACATTATGGATGACATTAGCCTGGGTAATATGTGCCCAGTCAATCTCGTCCTATCGGGTTATCGCACCCCCAACTCCGAGTCTTGCCGGCTTCGACATCAAGCAAAGCTCAGCGTCGAGGTAGGCGGATTTCTCGTCACCTGTCAACTTGTTCCTTCTTATTGTCAGCTGATCCAGCCAAGTAGATGGTGGTTTTGACCTACCAAGCTTTTCGCTGCGTCTTGGTGGTGCAGGTAGTATTCCATCCTGCGGTTGCAGCCGTGGTTCCTACGGTAAAAGCAGATAGCAAAAAGTACAGAGAATGCATTATTCGACGGTCTGAACTCTGCAAGTGAATGGACGATATTGTAAATAATGACGAATAGAGGCTGCTGATAGGAACAAACTCGAATCTGGACTGTTCATCTGTATCAAGTTCACTCCATTGCGTCCCCAGAGCTATTTATCGTTCGGCACTCGGGCGCTCCTGAACAATCAATGCCGACCTTTCCTCAAGTTCCGTTGTGAAAGTTTGATGACCCCTTGTCCGGATGGTTTGACTTGTAAGCCAAGAATTTATATTGAAGTTCTACTCAATACGAATAAACATGGCGGTGTAAACATTAGCATAGTATGTATAGTGCTAGACTAAATCGAAGCCTTCGTATTGAACGAGGCCTATAATTAAACCGTAAAAAAATAAGTCAAGGCTGAGAGATCAGCTTGGAACCGTGCTTTTATGCAAAGTGGAGTAGATGGATGTAGAGGTAGTGCTTATCCCTCGTATAGACGAAAAGCTTAACATCGGCACTTCAGTTACGCGTACGGCGTACGTCCAACATGGATGTACCAGCCAGAGTACCCAAAGCAGACCAATTGGGTAGGACGTATATGACAGTTTGAGGACTGCCATAAGATTAGCTCACCCAACCTAATTAACCCATGCTCGGCATTGCGACTAGTGTGTCGTGGTCAAGTCGTTTATTCTTCCGTATAACCCGAGAACTCGGAAAGTTTTGATACCCTCGAGCATCACGGTATGATCGCCTCCTTCTCGAGTGCCAATTTTAAATAGCATTAGCAACCTCTGGACGATTTGAGTGTGGTCAGTCTTACCTCGCAAGATCCTTGACAGTTCAGGGGCGTCTGTAGATCTTTTTCGCATGTGCTTATAATGCTAAAGATGTCACTGCCTATCCCAATCGAATCGTACTAACTACTATGTTGCCTTCGCTGAAGCTCCTTCTCGCTCTGCGGAAACGCAGCTGGAAGCTAGCCTGAGCATGAGGAGACGATGATTTTGTGCGCACAAGGAGCATAACAAAGCATCTTGAGAACAATCCGGTATGGGATTATGAGTACGGGCCACGGCCGTCGGAAGGGAGGCTGTAATTTGATAGGCAATGTAAACCAAGGGCATTAGAAGAGTTACACCAAAAGGAGTTCTGCGACTGCAGCATCTGATAGAAAGTTTGCTAGGTTAGATCCATTCGTCTACGGACAAACGATCCCGAACTCAGGCCTCGATTCCGCCTCGACTTGGATCCCGACATCTACTAGACGATTGCCGTGGTGTTTTGCAGCTTTCAGTGGTATTTATCTGTGAACGTACAACAAGACTCGATACCAATGCCATGAATAATCTCAAGGCCTCTCAATTGACATGGTGTACATTGACTTAGAAACACGCCATGGAGTGCACAAGTTATTACGTATGACAGAAAGGGTCATGTGTTAATCTATGACTAGATACCGCGCTTTATCCCATCGAAGTCTCTGTCTTGGGATGGGGATCCAGACGGGCTCTCTTACTCTCGATAGGCTTCGTTCCACTCTCCAGAAATGTGTACAGATGCCTCGCATCCGATGATCAACGGTCTGTTTCGCTACATAGCTTAGGAAGATGTTCTGCTATAAGGCTCCCCGTTGCTCCTGTCCGGCTTCCCATCCCTGACTCGATTCCGCTGATAGCGCTGCAACGCCTCATCGAACTTCAGCCCGATGGACACCGCCATCTGCGTCGTCGCGTCGTCAGTCTTCTCTGGGAAGTACTCGACAGCCAGCTCGCCCTTATCCTGGCCTGAAACAACACGGCAAATAAGCACCGTGTCGTCGGCCCGCGAGAACTGGTCCACGGCGGTGAAGTATTCGCGGTTGAGGGCCACCTCGTCAGGCGCATTCTTCAGCCATTCCGCGCAGGACTCGAGCGACTTCCCGATGAATGGGGATCGGAAGTCGCTATTTTCCAGCGGCGCCTTGGTTCCCTCGGGATACTGGTTCTCGAGTCTCTTGGGCGCGTCGCTGTAGGAATCAGTCGCGACGTACAGGTCCCAGCCTGCCTCGTAGTTGCCCTTGTATGCTCGGGTCAAAGAACCGTTTAGGTACTAGGTCTTAGGTTAGAATTCATGCTGGATCATCTTGACGCGCTGTCGAGACTGAAGATGGAGCAGCTTACGTCGATGTCGATGTCGTCTGTGAGGACAAAGAGGGCATATGGGGGTATCGGGCCAGCCATAGTGAGTGTAAAGTAGTTTGTGTTTGTGAAGTTGTAGGTTTGTTTTGTCCGCAGAACTATGTTGAAATCCTGGGCAGTGTCGGACTCTTTGTAGACTCAACTCTGGAGTAGAAGTGAACGAGACTTGGTTCCTTACGTAGAACAGTCCGTGGCTTCAATGTGTTTGTTGCGTGAATCAAGTCAGCCGCAGCGCGTGAGGGGCACAGCACAGCGATGATGTCAGGATGGAGAGACAACGACGGGCCGAGCCATGCAAGGCATGTTTCAGCCCTCTTCAGGCGCAGCCACGATGCCAAGGTTGCAGCGGTATTTTTGCTCGCCATCCAACTCGTATTTCTGCAATGTGCCGAGGATTTCAGGCTATGTTGGGGGCCAAAATGCGTCTCATTCTCAGCTTGTCTCGGCCAGGCTTCGGTGATCGCCAACCTGTGCAAATAAACTCCTCGAGGTAGCGAATAGAAAGGCTCTCTGTATCTCACGTAATATTCGGAATGTGCACTCGATCCCCGGAAGATCTGCCGTCTCACTTGATATTCCGCCCAAGATGTATAACACAAATCAGCCTGAGTTGCACTGTTCCCCACATCCCAGTGCCGGCGGATCGCGGAGAGGCAAGTCAGCTGCAGCCTCAACTCCCGGAGGATGCAGCTGAACATCCATCTGCAGGCACTTTCTTCTCAGCATTACGAAACTGAAACATTCCGGACCAAACTCTCCTTCCTATTCTTAGTCTGACAGGAAGGCGGTCGCATCGGGAATCTACACCTTGGCCTCCGAAATGGTTTGACAACTGCCAATCATTTACTCATTCAAGCAGCTGGGTTCTGCAGATACACCGAATATGCATTCCTATGCTTCGCTGATCTCGAAAAGTGTAAGGGGCTGTGTGCTTCGGCAACCAACACCACGCAGATGGCTGAGCGCTCGACAGCGCCGCTTTGGGGTCCAACTGTGGTATGTCCGTTCAGTTGTATTACCAACATATCGTAGAAACGCATGATGAGGCTCGGAATGAAGAAGGACTGAGTATGTATAAAAGGCAGTTCATTGCAATCCGATGAGTTGTTGTCCAGTCCAGATCAGTCTAGTCAGCCAGCATCCGGTTACTGTCTACTATCATTTCCTCTTACACGAAGCCTCAACTCCCAAGTCCCATATCTTCACTTTTAACCCTCAACATGCCCTCTCTACAGTCTCTTGTTGCTCTAGCCGGCGTCTCGGCATCTCTCTTCCCCGGCGTCCTCTCATCAGGCGTCCCATCAGACTCATACGACGCCGCATGGGGAGCCTCCCTCCCCCCCGGCCGAGCAGACCGTCTCTTCCCCCGACAGGCCCGCGACTTCGGCACCTTCACCGTGAACTGCAAGGGAGCCGAGGGCGCTTGCAACAACGCCTGCTACTACATCAACTGCGAGACGCAGGGCGCGCCGGACGCCACCAAGATCACCTACATCGGCCCGGGCAACACGGCCGAGAACGACCGCAACCGCATCGAGTCCGGCTGCCAGACCTCGGGCGGCAGCGTCTGCGGCAACTACCCCTTCAGCCAAAAGTTCATCGAGGACCAATCGGCCGCCGGCGACATGGACTGCGACGAGTGGCCGCCGGCCGTGTCGCAGCAGCAGCTGTTCGGCAACAAGCCGCACAGGAACAGCCTCCGCTGCATCCCTGCCGGCGAGAACCGCTCGCTCGGCGCCAAGATCGGCAACTTCATCAACGACCGGGGCAACTTCCCCGGACGCCCGGCCGGTCCCATGGCGCGCGACGACTACTTCCACGTCAGCCTCGACCTCAACGGCGCCGACCAGAACAAGCTCAAGTTCTGCCTCGGCACGGGCACGTCCATGTGCGGCTCGGACGGGCTCCAGTTCGAGATGACCAAGAAGAGCCCCGTCAACAACGGCGGCAAGATCGAGTCGCCGTACGACCGCACGCACAACGACAACCGCTACGCGCTGCAGAACACCGTCTACAAGGACGTGTTCCAGTGCAGCGTGGAGATGACGCGCGACGGGGACCGCGACTTCAAGGACGTCAAGCTCTTCGACTACTCCAACCAGGACGTCACCAACACGCAGTCGTGCAACATCGCCGGCGCCACCGGCACTTGCACGCTGCAGGGCCTGCCCAACGACCTGACCATCTCCAAAACGGGCAACCTGGGGTCGGTCATCGGGTTCGAGTACGCCGACTCAAACAACGTGAACCACTTCGTCTGGGATTCCGAGTCGACGGGCGATGGCAGGGGGCCGGCTACTGACGATGGCCAGGCGCTGAGGTTCTGCAAGGTGGTGAGGTCGGGCAACACGGAGGAAATTGAGTGTTGGTTTCCTTGCTACCAGAATGCCGATGGCCAGTGAGGGTTGGCTGAGAGGATCTTTATAACCATGTATTATTTCCTATGTCCAAGTAGAAGGGAAGGTTATGCAGAACCACCATTAAATCTTGATGCACCATTTCCATCCCTCATTACCAATAAACGTCAGCCTTAAAGCATGCCGCAGCACATATTGATTAAGTGTGTAACTCATTTTGCTTTCCTTTTTCTAGCAAGATTTCTTTAGCACTGGGCTGACTCTGGCTGCTTAATTTCCAATCAGTCTGAAGACCCTACACATATAAACCGACTCGCGTCCTCAATTCCACTTCCATCCTCTTCGACTCAGCCGGAACATACATACATCATTAAAACCCAGCTATTCATTCCGCCAACGAGTGCTCAAGGCCTTGGAAAGACGGACTTTCCTCCCTGATTTCACCATCCCGTCCTGTCATAGTTTTCTCGACCACCTGGACTGGAATCTTACCTCGATTGCCCCTAGGTTCGACAGCCTGCAATTCTCTCGTCAGCGAAAAGGTTCTCCCCATCTTAGACCCCAGCCGAAAGCTCCTGGTACAGCGGTATTGTCCAGAACGCGCCCAGGAAGGACCCGAAGAATACTCGTTGCCTCGTGCGTCTGTACCTCGGCCGCCGCAGACGAGACCCAACTCGCCGGACCAGGTTCTTCAGCCTGATAATTTATCTCTCCATGTTAACCAAGCGGAGGAGTTTGGGCTTGACACCAAAATATGGGCGGACTTCATGGCAGATGCGCTCTCTTTGCTCTACTGGGAAGCTAGGGTCGATGCCAGCGACGTCGAGTTTGTCTTGGGACTTCCACGGACTAACTCGCCTAACCACGAGAACAACTAGAGCCCCGTTGGTGCCCATTTCATGTGGGTAATCGACTTTGATTGCTGCAGAGAAATCTATAGACGAAGAGGGCGTGGAACTGGCTGTCCAGGCATTCTGGCGAAACGACTCTTTCTGCCCACGGCCGGGAAAATCCAACGAAGCTGATCAGGATCTCTAGCACATATTTCGGGAAGGTTTTCTAGCTGCTAGCGCATTGGCTCTTCAGAACGAAAGTCATGTCGTTCAACAGCTCCCACAGCTGTTGATGGAAAGGACGGCTGCAAAAGAATGGCATACTATCAGCGTTAAATCACTGCGTACTAGGCAAAACGCCTTGATGTTCTTACAATTATGTGAGCATCAGGTCGAGACGCAAAAGAAGGCGATGCTGGTTCTGTGCTGATGCAATACCACATCATTCGTAAAAGTTGCCCTGATCAACGAACGCCGCTACAAACTCAACACTCAATCACAAAAAAAAACATAGTGACAAGCATCAAAAAAAAGTGACTCAGGTGTAACACCTGTGGCTGGATCTCTCCCGCCGGGAATTGAACCCGGGTCTCAAGCGTGACAAGCTTGCATACTGACCACTATACTACGGAAGATAACAGGTGCTGAAGCGCCTGTGTAGTGTGAGGGGTTGATGGAAGGGGTTTGCTAATTAGAGACTAAGGAGCCCTTGGACAAAGTGATCGAGAAGAACACGATGGTTTGTCGTGGACAACTTCGCTACCCTAAATCATTTGCCTCCGAGATTTGCTCAGACACACGCCCGGCGATAGCGTCCCTAGATTATTAAGATGTGGTTGACTAAAATGATTGCGGGTATTCCGATGCATGTCTACGGTGTAATTCATTTGAAGCAAACTACTCATCAATCAACTCAAAATTCCATAACCCTCATGCTCATTTAACCCTACATAATTTCCTCGCCTTCCTCCAAAGCAAAACCCAAGGTATCCAGAAATTACTGAGCCTCGAACCGAGACACACGGAGACAAGCCCACCCGCAGACAGACGGAACCACCACGTGCCGGGTATCGACGAGTAGTATAAAGATCTCCTCAAACACATAGGTACTATAACACAGTGGTTGCTGGCGCCGTCTCCCCTCCCGGCCAAGACGCCTCTCGCCTCTAACACCGGCCACCAGCAACGCGCTCCACCAAAGGAAACAATCATCATCTCGGGCTATAAGAATAAAAGATTTTGGCCCGACTATCGTGCAAAGACCTTGACGACCCCGTCGCCTCCTGCGCTCACCACCCACTTTCCGTCCTGGCTCCAAACGCATGCGCAGATGCCCTCGCCACGCATCACTCGGTGGCTCGTTACCTCCTGCGTGCACGTTCGCTTCTCTAAGCTCCAGAATCGGAGCGAAGCGTCGTGTCCGGCGCTGACTAGCTCGCGGCCGTCGGGGCTGAGGGACAAACTCGAGATTGCATCTGGGTGGGCGATCATGTTGTATGTACATTGGCCTGAATGCAGTTAGTATCGCCAGTTATTCAATGTCATCATAAAAAGATCTTACCGCTGTTGGCGTCGAAGAACCGGACGAAGCGGTCTTCGTGTCCAGAGATGATCGTCCCTTCGACTCCTGAGCCAGCCATCGATCGTCCACCACCCGTGGCCCCGGTGCTAGCTTCTTCCTCGTTCATGTTGCCGCTGTGTTGGCTTGCTTGGTCTAGACCAAGCGTTGTTGCCACTACAGCGTTGACGCTGGTCTTGATCGAGCCGTCGGATGTTTCTAGGCTGTCCATGTGACCGATGGGGTCACCAGTCCTCGTGTCGTAGACAATGATGGCCGCGTCCGAGTAGGATACGACAAACGAAGTTCCCGTGGTGCCTAGCGGCGCGATGCACGTAGGAGTCGCCTCAGGGTTGTCCTCACGACTGATATTGTGCACCAGCGTGTGGGCGAAAGGTGAGGTCGATGCCGTAGTGGGTTGTGGCGTGTTGGAGAACCCGCTGCCAGAGCTCATCGAGTTACCACGTACTCGTCCTCCGCGGCCGCTCATGGCTCGGTTCGTGCCGGGCTGTGGTGAGCTCAGCTGAGGAGGTGCGCTCACGGACCAGAGACGGACTGTGCCGTCAGCTGCACCAGATACGACGAGGATCCGGTCTGCATTGCCGTAGGGACTCGTGTTACCAAAGATCGAGCCTAGTGTCGCGGGAAGAACGCAAATCGCCCAGACGGCATCCGTGTGTCCCTCCAGTGTCGCTTTAGGATCGACCCTCCCGCGTTCCCACACTCGAATGGTCGCGTCTTGGCCACCGGAAAATATCCAGCCGTCGCCAGTCGCTCGACCACCAGTGGAAAAGTTAGGTGCGGGAGACCACGAGGTCAGACAAAGGACTGCTCCTGAGTGGCCTCGATGGGTAAAGTTGGCCGTGACATCGAGATCCGAGGCCGTGTTGGCCAGTGACCCAGGATGTCCGTCTAATCGGGGAACATGGAAACGCTTGATCATACCATCGTCACCAGCGGTGCAGATCTCAGGCTCGCCTGGGCTGCCACCTCCAGAGAAGATGATGGTTCGGACCGTGTCGAGGTGTCCTCTTAGACCAAATCTCAGCTTAAAGTTGCCGCTTTCGGCCTTCTGGGCTGCGTTCAACGCTAGTTCGTGCTCGGCACTACGTCTCCTCGACATGGAGCCCTTTCTTCGGTGCGAGCCAGCGCCTCGGCCCGGCGACTTGGGGAGGTTGTCGGCGGTGGGGAAGATATCAGTGTCTGGTCGGTTCGGTGGTTGGTTAGGGTGCGATGTGCCGGGTTCGGGGAACGTCCCCTCCGGAAACTCCCAGCCGTCTGACTCGGGGGCTCCGAGGTTCTTCTCCCTGAGCTCGACGGGATCCTCCATGCCACCAAGAACTTCTGCAGCATGGTTGGCCTGGGTCGGGTGTTCCTCGATAGGTCGAGACGTGACGGAGACGGGCGCGGGCCAGTCGTTCGAGTTCTGGTACATGTTTTGCGGGTGGTCGCCCGACGACCGTACCATGGCTTGAGGTTGCAGCTCAGAGGGCTTCTGAGCGAACTGGGAGGAACCGGGCTGCATCGGTGGGGCGTGGTTGGGCGGAGGGGCTCTCGAGTTCATATCCTGGGCATGGTTTTGTGCCGGTCTCGAGGGGAGCTGGAACTCCCTCTCCATGTGTTGAGGAGCCGGCATGCCGTATGCCTCTACCTCTCGTAGGTCCTCAATCATAGGGAGGGGGGGGGATTCGCGTGGTGGTTGGGGGTTCGCCGGGGCGATCATCAGATACATAAATTCGGATTGGCACTGGTCGAGGAAGGTCTTTAGGTCCTGTCGTTGCGCCTCCTCGTCGCCGCGGTCGATCTTTTCGCTATCGATACCATCGACGCCGGGTATGGGGTGGCTCTCCAGGGAGGCTGCGCGAGGGATCCGTCAGTATATGGCTCGCGTCGAGGGCGTCGAGGGGGACGTTTTTCGCGGTGACTCACATCTTAGCTTCTCCTGGATCTTCGCAGCGCGGTCATTCTTCACGGCCTCGGCAGCATCGACGGCCGGGGCGCCCTTGAGCTGCGCGGCCTGGTCCTTGACCTTGCGCTCGAGGATGGAGACGTACTTCTTGAGGGCGCGCTGGGTGGCGTCGGCCCGCCTGGCCTGGCCCTCGAGGTTGGCGATGCGGCCCTTCATCTCCTGCTTCTCAATCTCCCAGGCGTTGCGGTCGCGCTCGTGTCGGTGCCATTCGGTCTGCAGGAAGCGCATGACGCCCTGCAGGGTGTACTCGGTGGCCTGGGGCAGGTTGGAGCCGTTGCCCTGCATCATGGGCCCCAGCTCCATGCCTCCCACGCCGTTGCCAGCATTCGGGCCCATCGCGGCGCGCCTGTTCAATTGGGCGGGTGCATCGAGAGCGCGCGGCGTATGGGGTGTGAAGCGTGTCGGACGAGCTCGGGGGGAGGTGGACGGCGGGTTGGGAGCAGGAGGAGGATGGGCGTCGGTTCGAGGAGGGGAGAAAGAGCTTTCGTGGGCGGAGAAATGTAGATGGATGGGTATCTCTGAGGTGAGTGTTGTCGCGGTGTGGCTGAGCAGGTCGAGGTTGTAGCGAGGTCGACGGAGAAGTCAACGATGATGCAAATGGAGATGGAGATGGGGGTTCCTTTTTCCTGCCAAAGCTCCCGCCAGGTGTCTCTCTCTCGTGCGTGCGCTGGCCGTGTTGGTACTGGTGCTCTTGATTGCCGCCGAGGAGATTTCAGCCAATCACGGCGGCGCTTAACGTGCAGTGAGGCTGTCAGGCATCAACTCCTCGACGCAAGCGAAAGCCAGCGAAGCAGGCGAAAGCCCCCTGGAGCGTACCTGGAGCTGTGCCTGGAGCGCCCCTGAAGAGTTAGCCCGGGAAGCGTGGCTGGCCCCTGGGACAGTGGGACAGTGGGACACACGCGACGAGATGGAGCCCGCCAGCGGCCAACAAACCAACGAGATGGGACGGGCAGGCAGGGATGTTTCTCTCAGGCTGCTGCTGTTGGTTGTCTCTGTGTGTCTGGTTGATTGACATTGGTCCAAGAGAGTCAACGCCGCCATCCGAGGCATTGTCTTTGTCTCGGCTTTTTGTCCTTGTGTCTTCCAGTTTGTCGTCATCCAACTGCTGGTTGGCTGCATTCAGATTGCTTCGTACAGGTGTGGTTATCCGTCTAACAGCAGAGAACTCAACGAGACCACAAACACCAAAACTCCCGCCAGTACCTGTCTAAAGCGTGCAAACCCCTCCCTTCTCCTACGTCAAGACTTCACCACACAATCGCCACCCCAGCGTAACCTCCCTTATTAGTCTAAAACTCCAGCTCCTCAACCTCCATCCCGCACTCCACACACGTCTTGACCGTCATGCCCTCGGCATTCTCCACCGTCCTCCCCCACTCGTGCACATGCCGGCCGCCGCCGATGGTATCGCCGAACTTGCTCGCCCCCGACTTGCCCAGCGTGCCCGCCTGCCGCCGGAATGCGTCCGTCCGCGTCTTGCGCTTCAGGTCCGTCAGCTTCTCCTTGAACTTGGCCTCCTTGCGCGCCTTCTTCTGCGTCTCCCGCCGCTCGTACTCGGCGTCCAGCGCCTCGGCCGAGCCCCATTTCGTCTTGATTGCGTACTCCTCCACTTGACATCGCAGGAAGAGCATCATGTCGTGCCAGTGTGACTTGTGTGGGTTGGGCTTGGAGAGGTGAGGTAGGAGTTCGGGGTCTCGTAGCTCGGCTGTCTTGTGTTAGTAGACTGACAAGAGATACTGGGATAACCTAGTAGGGTAAAGACTCACGATCCGTAAGCAGGTAGTCGTCCTTGCACTCCGTCTTTGTCAACAGTGAATACTTTTCCGGGAACTTCTCCTTGCACTTGTTGCACACGCAGAGGTGAAACACCTCTTCCCAGACAAAGTCAATCTCCAGTCCTCCGCAGTCCCGGCACTTCTTCCTCTTCTCCTCATCCTCCAGTACACTTAAACCAGGCTCGAAAGGCCCGGCCTTGAGTCTCTTTAGATTCTTTATCAGTTGCATCCGCTCCCACTCCTGCACGCTCATATGCTTCGGCCGTTGTGGCTCGTCGGGCTGACCGGGCTTCTTTCCGCCGAGAGCGAAGTTGTTAGGGTCGTCTTCCGTGGTCAGGAAACCACCCTTTGTATCCGTCATGGCGCTCATGTCGTAGTCGACGAACTTGGTGAACTTCTTCGCCGGCCGGAGAGCCTCCTCGCCCTTGTTACGTCCATCACGATTCGTCCCTGAGGCCTCGCCGGTGGATATTGAGTTGTACGGTCGCTTCCCGCCTGCGGTTTTGGCGATGTACACGTTCTCTGTCGGGACGAAGCCCACGGCCGTCTTGGGGACGACGGGCGCATTGCCGGCTGCACGCTGCTCGGCTTCGCGCTGGTCTCGTATCGCTTTCGCTCGGAGTCGGTTCTCTTCCTGCATTCCGTTTTAGCTCCTAGGACCAAACCGCGAGACTGGTTCGGCGAAAGACTCACTATCCGTCGTGTGACCTCTGGTGTGGGTGGCGAGACGACCCGCGACGGCCGGGATGTCGGCGGTGGTGTGGACGGGCGCTCCATGATGGAAGCAGCTGATGTCGCAAGAATGTGCAAAGTGAAGACAACGGGTTTGCAACGTATCAGGCACCGAGGGTGGGCGTGTACAGTAATGCGCGGGCCAAAAGTCTCCGGTGATGACCAAGGCAGAGATCAAGATGTGGCGGAGGGGTAGATCGCGACGGCGCAAGAGCGTAATCGTGGTTATGTCACTAATTAACGCGAGAAAACGTGACCCGACTTGCACCTTCTAATCCGGCACCACCGGAATGGTCGTAAAGGGCGGTCGGCTTACATCTAACAAAGGTGACTCTTCGCTCGCCGAAAATAGACTCGACATCGTAAAGTGCTTGCAGAGCCATGGTCAAAGCATGACCAACGGCATGTGGGGGGCGCTTTGTAGAGGTTGTCTAGTCACAGGCCGGCGCAACCATGTGCCTGACTGAGATACGGTTGATGGCTAAGTATCAATGAATTATCATATCCTGCATCATTGATGTATAGTACAATTACGGTCTACAGTAGAACCCGTCATACAAGTCGCCACACAAAAAGGGCCTATCACAGGCTTGGGGACCTTCCTTATTCGGATGTCCACTCTACTCCTCCTTGGCACCGCCACGGCCGGAGCGCTCAGCGGCCTCGACGGCCTTCTTGTCGCTGGCAGCAGGGCCGCCCTGCATGGCGCTCATGAAGCCCGCGGGCTGCTTGAAGGGACGCTTGAGGTCGCCGGAGGCGGGCTGGCCCCAGACGTGGATCTTGACGATGTTGTTCTCGAAGGCGCTCTTGAGGGGGATGATGCTCTGGATGAGCAGGGGGTTGGTGTACTTGAGGTAGATGTGCATGAAGGCCATCATGCCGACACCCATGAGCTGGCTGCGGAACGCGGTGCGGACCTGCTGGTTGTCGTAGGCGTGGATGGTGGTGGTGACGAGCTTGCCCTCCTCGGTGGAGCCCATGGGAGCAGGCTCGACATACTTGAGGGTGGTCAGGTCTGGGAAATCGAGTTAGCAAGGCCCTCCAGAGTTAGTGGACCTGAATAGACCGCATAGGGTTATCAGGGTCGAATGCCAGGGAGTGGTGGACACGTGCGTACCCTTCTTCTTGTTGACGGTGATCTGGACGTAGAAGTACAGGGCGGCGATGATCAAGTTGCTGCCGAGGTAGACGGCGCGGATCAGGTTGAGGGTGAAGGGGTCGTCGAAGGGGATCCGCTTGGAGACCTGGGTCATGCCAAGGATGATGGCGAGGTTGATGCTGCAGAAGAATTGTCAGCATCGCGAAGTCGACAGGTGGAGGAGGAGGGGGGTTTGCGCCATGGACAATTTGCGCGGCGCGGAGAAGGGGAGAAGCGCTCACATCTGGGGGCTGATGCCTGCCATTTTTGCCGATTACCGAAGAAGGAATTGTAGACCGACGGAGGAACAGGGACGAGCGAGGAGAGGAAGTGGTGAAGGCGAGCGTTGTTTGCGTGAGAGTGGGAAAAGAAAAGGACAAAAGTCGCGGAAATGGGGGAATCTCCGATACAGTTAGCCTGTCCCGGATGGATTGGATGTCTTGCTGGCCTTTGCCTTTGTCCCACGGACGCACCGCACCCTGAGTGGCTGTCGGGTGGCTTGTGGGGAGGCGCTGAGAGCGCCCTCGTAGCAATGGTTTTTCCGGGCATGTCTCTGGGGTTGAAGCCGCTGTAGGAGTGCTTTCCTGGGGACTAATTAGGCGCCCGCTGAGCCCTGCGACTGGCTGCGATGGCGCCATTTCTGCCGCCTTCTCGCGGCTTCCATTATCCATCTCGTTCTTCAACTACCTACCTATCTCAGCCGTATCTCCACTTACAAAGTCTCTCTATCTTGAAACGGGCTAGTCGGCGGGAGAGTTGCTTGTTTCTTGCTTGAATCCATTGTCAGTTTCGAAACTGGCAAGATAAGAGGAAGACGTTGTATGAAAGGACAATGCTAAATCAGGCACCCGCTGAGCGTGGACTCAGCTAACCCCCTCTTACAAGGAACGAACGCCGGAGCAGCATGGGGGGCTCTCAAAGGTGGTCTTTGTTGCCGTTCAACCACCAGCGAACCTCTTTCAGATCTCTTCTGTACGACAAACCCCTCAGGCGGCTGCTCGTGCTCCTCATTGTTCCCAAGTCTTATTTTAGTTCGGCTTAGGCAGGCTGACCAAAATGCTCAACTTCACTGTCCGTCCTCTGAGACCGAGTCGCCCTTACGTCGAGTCTCTTTGACGTATCCGCGATTTTCCCCTTGCGTCGAGGCATCGCAATCCGGCGTCGAAGACCTTCGTACAACCAGCATGGCGTACATAAGATGCTGCGAGACAACGAGACAGAACAAGTCCATAACCCACGTCAGCCCAAGTGATTTAGCAACAAGTGAATCAACGAGAGCTAGAACAGCAGTCATCCCCATTCCGATAAGACAATACCGACACCAGTCAAGATGCCCCACGCCCATCGACATGCCTCATACGAGTCCTCGAGGAGATACTCCAAGGCCCACTCGCAAGAGCGAGATCACCATCACGACAACCGCGCCTTCGACTACTACCCACCCCCACCACAGGAACCGCGCCCCTCCCGGGACCGACGATCATCCCACAGCTCGCGCCGGGACGCTCATCATGGAGGCAGCCCATGGTCCCAGGGCCACTCAGCCCCGTCGACATATGGCACGTACATCTGGCCACTCGAGACTCGGGGCGAGTATGCAACCATGGACCCGACCAGGTGTCAGTGCACCTGCTGTCCGCATCCCTCGAGCGTCTCGCCGAGCCCGAAGGAGCGCCCTGCCCCGCCCCGGCGCGACCCCCCCTATGGCTATGACTCGACCCGGCGAGCTGAGACGCCGCGCCGCTCGTCCAGACACTCCGAGGACCGGCGGTATCCCCGGGACGGGTTCGTCATGGACGTGGTCGACCGCTCGCACGGGTCCTCCCTCCGCCGCCAGTACGGCGACCGATACCCCGTCACGCTCTCGTCCACGGCCTCGGTCGCGAGCGTGCTGGCGTTCCTGGCGCCCGACGAGCGACGCGCCAAGGTCCTCGTCCACTGGAACGACGGGGAGCGCGAGCCGCTGGACGACAAGGTGCCGCTGGACGAAGTCAGGCGGTTCGCCAAGTACCTCGAGGTGAAGGAGAGGAAGCGAGTTCATTGGGAGTAGAGATAGGGTGGGGGGAGAAAGGGCAAAGATGTGGACTGCGCCATGCCGTGGTCCAACTGAGGGCGCACTGGGCTGTGCCCGGTGGGTGATGCAGGTTGAAGAAGGGAGGCTAGGAAACGAGCAGAGCTCGGGCAGGATACGGAGTTGGGAAGAGGAGCAGCTGCGACAATTAGATTCGGGCAACATGAAGAAAAGAGAGCGCGGGGCGTTCGGACTGAGAGAATTGAAGCATCCAAATAGAGCATCCACAGACCACATTCCCGTGTCCACAGTCTGCCTAATCGGCCCCCATCGTTGACCTCATTCCTCGATCCTCCCAGCGCCAAGCGCAGGCACCGCACGAGGCTGAAAAGAAGCCCTGCCGTGTCCGGTCTGCCACAGCCGCGGGCAAATCGTCTCACCCCCTGGTGCACTTCCACGGGGCACGTGGTCCACCGTTCCATCGAAGCCAGGCCGGGGTGTCTTGTGTTTGTGCCCGCAAAAGACTGGAAAAGCCCCCATGATGGAGGACGTCGGGAAGCGGGCGGCTGGCGGGAGGATCAGAGGAGGAACGACGGCGTCTTCTCTCGCCCCCTTGTCCCTTGCGGAGTGAGTCAAGACGGGATGGATGTTGGCTGGTGGTTGTGGATGGTGCCATGTTGGCCGGCTGTAGATCGGGCTACCGGCTACGGCACCAGCCAGTGTGGAGGCGATTGCCTAAAATCGACGGCGCTTGTATGGACTATGGAGCAGCTTAACCTTATGGACACGGTCGGCTATACAGCAAATCACTCTATTTCTGGGCATCTCGAGCCAGAGGACAACTCATCGCGGCGTATTGGCCCCCGCGGATACGCTCCATGTAACCACAGGTCACCCGCCGCAACCGTCGATGCTGGAAATCCCCATGCTCGCGTGCGTCTCCAGCGTGTACGGATATGTACGAAGTAATAATTAGACCAGACCTATCGCCGAACCGGGCCCTATCACCGCACCCAAGCCTCACTAACAAAAGCACCTCACCTCGCGCCCAGGAACGGAACAACCCCCAAAAACAGAGCATAGCCCCCTCCCGGTTCCTTGTCTCGAAGCTTGAATCCAGTGCCAAGTTTACCGACGACGAGACGACGGTCTAGATGCCTCATCCCAGCGGCCGCTCTAGGCACACCAGTGGGGAACGAAGCAGCCATCGGTCAATCATCAATCGTGAGGTGAGGTTTTCCACGTCCGGGGCGACGGCTCCGGGGTCCGGAAGAAGCGCCGGGCGGCACCCAGCTTGCGACCCCACGGAGGAAGATTGGGGCCGACACCATGTACCCAGCCTAGTATCTAATTTCTGGCCTCTTTTTTCTGTCTCTGCTCCTGCCAGTGACTCCGAGTGAGTCTTTGGCCTTGCGTCTATCCGTCCGTCTTGGGTTGTTTGTCGTCTGTTTCTCCTGCTCGTTGGCTACCGTCGCTACCGTCGCTCCCGCACATGGTCGCAGCCCACACACCCTCTCGTCCGTAGCCCTTCCGTCACCGCCTACGTAACGACTCCCACAAGCCCAAGCCCAAGCCCGTCGCGCGTTGCGACGCGCAATTGCTTTCGCCTGTTGAGGGTCAGGTCAGACAATGAAAAGGCGACGCCGGGACGGACTTCGACAACAATGGCGTCAATGCCGGGCGTCTTATTTAACCGCTCCCGCGGGCTTGGGTCATGCAAGTCAGACACAGCAAAGTAAAAACCACGATGGCTGTTTTCTTGGTTGTCGTCACCGTGTTTGCGAGATTCCGCGGTGTTTCCCCCCCCCCCCCGCTAACTAGGCGGCAGAGGGGTGTCGCCATCAGCCTCGAGCGCAAATCCCCCGTTACGGCCGGGGTCAGGTGCGGAGGCCCGGCACAACACCATCAAGATCCTCGGACAATCCATGGACGGGAGCCTGGGCTGTGCGGCTCGGCACCGCACGTCCTGCGCAGACCAGGTGTGGACTTGCGACTCGACATGCGTGAATCGATGTGAATTAAAAAAGACGACGGAGGCTTGGGTCTCGCAGGTCCGGTCCCATGTCCGGTGTCTGGTCGATGGATGCCTATAATATAAGAACCAACCCGCGATGGCTCTCTTTTACTTGGACCGCCAACCAGACCCGAATTCGACATCAAGCCTTCACTAGTGGCTGACTCTTCTTTACTCTACTCTACATGTTGAAACAAAGACCCAAAAGACCTCTACACACAGCACCAGCAAAGCAAGCCTGAAGCTTCATCCAACATGTTTGGCACTTGGAAGTACGACGCCGAAACGGACGAGGTCCAGAGCGTCCGCAACGCCTTCGACCCCGTAACGGCCCGGTCCAGCTCGCACCAGGCGTGTGACCGTTGCCACGAGAAGAAGGCATGTCATCCATCTAGCCTACTCACCTAGCGGGGAGGCCAGGCTTACACTTACTTACTTCCCTTCCCCTTGCCCTTGCCCTCTTATGAACCCGGTCCTTGGCTAACACGGCATAACCACGAAGCTCAAGTGCAGTGGAGACAAGAACGGCTGCGAACGGTGTCTCGGAAACAACCTCCGGTGCGAGTACACGCGCTCGGGGTACAAGTCGTCGCGCAAGGGCAAGAAGAGCAGCCGCAAGTCGGCCGAGGAGGAGAGCCCCGCGAGCGGCAGTGGCTCGAGCTCACGACGTGGTGGCTCGTCGTCTAAGCGGTCGTCGGGCAAGCACAGTCACTCGTCGTCGTCGCGGGCAGCGACGTCAGGCCACGACGAGCCCGAGGGACTCTTGAGCCAGTTCGACTTCTCGTCGCTGAGTCCCGAGGACGGCTTCGACCTGGGCCTGCTGTCGCCCGGGGCAGCAGACCAGACGGGCGGTGGCTATACGGTTCCTGGCACATCGGCGGCAGCATCGCAGGGCATCTACCCGCAGATGCAGATGCAGCAGGGCGCGTCCGACGTCAGCTACCAGTCGTGGGACGGGTACTCGGCCTACCCGCCGGGGTACGGCCAGCAACCGGGCTATCAACACGAGGAATGGGACGGCTACGGCGAGTACCCGGGTCAACAGGACCAGCAACAAGATCCGCGATACTGGCCATCCCACGGTGGGCGATGATGGGACCCCGGAGAAGAGAACGATAGAGGGAGACTGTCAAGAGACGGAATTACAAAGAGACGGAATCACAAAGAGAGAGAAACACAAAGAGAGAGAAACACAAAGACGGGGAATCACAAAGACAAACACACACACACAGAAAGAGAAGGGCCGAGGACGCCACTCAATCATAACGATGAGACGCAACAAGACGACGAAACGAGTCCGACGGACCATTGTACAACCACACCAAAGCGACGCGATGGCTTATACGCCTTGCGCTTATACCCCTTAATGGCAACCCTGCTTTCCCGCAGTTAGAACTAGATGATATTTTTCCACTTCCGGCTATTTCGCTTACACCTTTCTTTTCTTGTATTTACACAAACATAGATGGAGGCTTTGATTGGAGATGCGCAAATATTCCTTCCTCTTTTTTTTTTTATACGTTGGAGGATCATCATTAATTGGATTCCTATTACAAACCCGCCCGTCATCCACCCCCTCAATCGCGCGCGCGCGATGCTTCCCCCTTTGGAACCCCGTCTCGCCTTGCGATATCGTGGCAGTGTTTTTTTCTTATTTGTATGTCCGGTCGTGTCGCAGCAGCTTTCTACGCGCGCAAAATGCGTATTCTCCCTACCGCCACGCCCCCCCTCCTCCGCCCCGCGATCATCAGATAATCAGCCCTAGTGACTTCAGGTCTTTATCCATTTTACGCCCAAGCCCAGACCCAAGCCTCCCTCGAAATTCCGCAGCCGGGCGTGTGTGTTTTCACTCCCCAATACCACCTGAGCCCGGTGTGTCGTGGTTCGGCTCCGTGGCCTCCGGGACCGCGGCGGAGGAAACTTGTCACGAGAGACGGCGCTGCTGCTGCCTGGAGCGCATTTTGGAGGCTTGCAGGCGTGTAAGTCGGATGGATGGTGGTACGAACTGCGAAGCGTGGTCCGTGCCACGGTGACAAGGGCTGCTTAGTCAGAGCATCGGCGCCAGTCTCGACGTCATTCGCGACTCCAAATCTAGCAAATCTTGCCGCTGTGTGAGACGCCTTCACCTAAGCATAAACCCATAACCTACAACCCAATCGCCCAATTGCGCCGGCTTCAATTGAGCCACAGAGTCCACGCCATGGCCACCCAAGAGCCCTCTGTGCCCGTAAAGTCCATACTGGACCGTCTCCATGACTGGGGCAGTAAGTCTGCTCCCTGCCCTCCGCCTCGTCATCTGCTCTACACCACATCTAGAACTCCCATCCCGAAGCTTCACCACACACCTATCCTCAACCGCTCACACATGGCTTCCACCAAACTAACATTCCCTCTTAGGCGGATCACTCCCGCCGTCTCTCCTCGCCACCCTCGTCTTCGCCCTGCACGCCCGTCCGATGCAGGCCCTCCCGCTCTTCACCTTCACGCCCGCCCTGCTCTTCTCCTCCTACCTCAATCTCTCGGGCTACCCGACTGGCAGCGCCGGCATGACCGCCGCCTGGTCCGGTCTCTACGCCCTGCTCGCCCTGCGCCGCCGCCAGCCCGTCCGCGCAAAGTTCTCCATCCGCGGCATCGTCCGGGGCACCGCTGTCGGCCTCGGCGCCGCCAACTGCGTCGCTGGTGGCTGGGTCTACTTCAACGGTGACTTCGCAAAGGATACCGAGGAGCGCGTCGACCGCAATCGCTGGGGCAGCCATGATTGAGCCTTAAATGCCGCTCGCCTTGGTTCCGACCGAGGCATAGACACGGATATGCAATTGTACGATACGGCAAAATGTACAAAAAGTTAATTATGAGGAACGATATGGTGCGTCACAATGCATTTAAGACATGAAAACTGTAAGCATTTAGAACAAGGTTCAAAACGTCAGTGCCGGGTGCTTTGACAAGTGAAGTGATAGAACATGCCTGTGCGATGTGGAAATGCGACAATGCCTTGCAACATTGAGCTCAGACGCAAACACAACAATGTAAAATTGCAACGCACGCACATGCAACACACAAAGCCACAGCTCTTGGACCTAGAGAGTTTACATTTCGCTAAACACATGTAGCCTCCGTGTCATCTGTGACCTCGAAGCCTAACGCCCGGGTTTCCAGGTATCTTGAATTCTATACTATTGTAGTACAAACGCTGTATTCAATGCCGCGAATACTTCCTGAACACCCGAAATTGAAAATCGGGAGGACCTAGCACCTCCCATGCCAGCGCTTCGTCCCCCCTGTATAAGAAAACGCCAAAAATCGGAGACAGCCTCAGCCCTTGATGCGTCTCCAGCCCATCGAGCCCATGCTTTGAAATGCAAGGTGCAAGTCTTCATCTCGAGTCCTCAAATCAGTGATACTCGTCTCAAGTGGGACCCAAATCGCTCAAAAGTTCTAACCCGTCGTGAAAATGCACTGTCCTTTCTTCATGCCCTTGAGAATCCGGCGTGTCATTACATTATGCGGATAGAGAATCGGTGATGAGAGATGGTGTATCGTGGAGGGATATCCCCAGAAAGGTAACCCGGTGGCCTTAGAGTAGATGATCTGCTTCCTTTGCCGTGAGACACATCTGTGATCCTGACACCATCCAAATAACTAGGACGATGATGGAGAAGAGGAGGGTCCGAAAAAAGGTTCGCACGTGAACAGGGCTATGCACCAAGTGGTCGTCCTTTGGGAGCCGAAGAGTGGAAATCTGGAAGGCGCTGATGTAGTCCAGATCGCACTCTCGGGCCTTGGGCTCGGCGTAAGTCTTGTACTCGTCCAGCGCATTGGATGTCTCCCAACCAGCGACCTTTCGAACGACGCCCACGACACAGCCGGTGCGATGCTTGCCGTGGTTGCAGTGTATGACCAGAGGATAATTCTCCTTGTTCAGAACGACGCTGAGGATAGACTTCATTGTCTTGAGGGGGATGGCCTCCTTTTTGGTGCCCTTCATGTTGAAGACGACCTGTCGAATGCCCTCTCGGGCGAGAAAGGCCTCCAGCTCGTGATCACGGTCGTCCTTCTTCACCAATGTCCTGTAATATGTTAGCTCTGGAATTCGTAACGGAGAATGCAGGATAGCGCAGTCCAATACTTACACTACGGTCTTCAGCTTAAGGCCCTTGATATACTCGAAATCAGACGGCTTGGGATAGCTGCTTCGATATACACCAGGAACCACGACGCCAAAGTTGAGGGGTCTGCCATTGAGTGGCGCGACGGGATGCTCCGAAGCCACCGACGAGAGGGAAGAAGCCGAAGAGGAAGCCGTCATAGCTGGAGAAATGTTAGTACACCGGGAGCTCGCCAATTTCTTGCGGGGGAGCTTACCAATCGACTCATGTGTCCTTGTCGTCAACACGTCGCCAGTGTTGACTGTGGAAGTGCTTTGGGACCGGACCATGGTCGTGGCCTCGCGAATGGAGATGCCATTTCCTTGGCCCTCTTCTGCGTCCTTGGTCACCTGCATTACGTCGTCCTTATTGTTGGAGCTGCGCGAGCTGCGTCTTGATCGGAAGGGGGGGTTTGCGGGCTTCGTTTGAGGTTCTTGGCGATGCGTGGCCTCGTCCACGTAGGCGCGGGAATTGCGCTTTGAAGTCATTTCCACGGTGGTTGGTGTCAGATCCATAAGCTTAGGAGGGAGTCTTGGTTCGAGAGAGGTGGAAGGTGGAAGGCGGAGGGCGGGGTGGTATGAATGTCGAGCCAAAGAGGTAGAGCCGTAGAGGTAAAACCAAAAGTGCGGGATGGCAAAGGTAAAGCTTCGTAAGTTGGCTTGGAGCAGCAGAGGCGAGAGATTCGGAGGAGTGTCGTGGTAGAGAAGTCGTGGTAGAGAAGTCGGGGTGTTGGGGTTATAGTCGAAAAAGCACCTTTTGGAGGCAAGTGCTCGCGCGACGAGGCAGAGCCTACAACGTCTTGAGATTCATCTTGGCGACAATGAGCTGGGGCAGAAACTCCATCTTGTTTTGTAGGAAACAGGAGAGGAAGTAGTCAGAGCGTGGGGGGCGATGTCTGGTCTCGGTGAGGGAGAATGGACAAGGAAAGGTCGAAGAACAGAGGGTGAGATGATGATTGAACCAGGTTCGGGGGAAGAAGAACAAAAAGATGGAGAATGAGTGACCTGAACAAAGTACTGAACGGAGGTACGTAGCCGGCCACACCAAGCAAGGGGATGACGGGGAGAGCCAGGACCTAGGAGATCCAGGGAACAAGGGTGGTTGCTTTGTGAGCGAGCAGGGGCTTGCTTGAACGCTTTTTGCAAGCCTGGTGCCGAGTCAGCGAGAGGGCGAGGCTAGACTGATCCTGGCGGAGTGGATAGTGGACGGACAAAAAAGAAAACGCGAAAGAGTGACAGTGCGTGGCCTAGGGCATCTGGGGGTGAAGCCACAGCGCGTGGACCTGCGGGCTGCGGGCTTGTGGACAGTGGGCCCCGCCGTGGACAATTTAGCCCCCGTAGCCCGGATGGAGTTGCGAAGGATGTGGACGTGGACAGAGTGAGTTGTGATGATGATGGAGATGGATGGGCGGAGTGGTGGAGTGGATGGAGCTGGGAGGAAGATGACCGAGTGGACGAGTGGACGTGGGATGATGCCAATGGGCCATGCCGGATTGGGTTTGGGCGGGTGGCCCACTCTGTCCAGGGCACTGAGAGCCGCAGAAACCTACCTGAGCCACCGCTGGAAGGCCAGAAGGCCAGAAGGCCAGAAGGCCACCTCACCTAGACGAGACTCCCTCACAGAAGGGTCACAGCGGTTAGACCTCTGACGCATCCCCCCCCCCCCCCCCCGCCGCTAAAACCCGGGCTGTTGCCGGTCACTTCTGCTAGCGCTGGGATGGGCTTGGCACGGCACACGTTCAGCCTGAGTTGTGAGGTGAAGTGAGGCTGCACAACGCCAGACCCTTCCCCTCCAATGCATGCATGCATGCCTTCGCCACTGGGTGAACGTCAAACGTTTGTTGATCTGTTAGGGTTGATCACTTTCCGAGCCCTGGAGGACCCTGACGTCGGGTCCGGTGTCTCAAATCTGTACACGCGTACGAGACACCCTGGAGATCAACGATCGTCGCAGAGGACAGGCAACAGCCCGGCAACCAGGACAAAAAATAGAAAACCCAAAACCCAGCCCCAAGTTTGCTGTGGCTTTCTTTTCCCCCCTCGCCTAAGTCAAGTCCGATGCGTCGGAAGGGGGGACGTTGCAGCTCGATCAAACTTACCGGAAACTCGACCAAACTCAGCCGGACTCGACCTAGCCTGTGGCCGTGAAAAGCTTCCATCGAAGAAGAGGGGTAGAAACAACAACGCCCACCGCCAGACTGGCTCCGACGTGGAGTTTCGCCCCCGGATTCGATGGACTGGCTGACGATCGCCGACCAAAGACAACGCGGAGTCACTTGTCTCGCTATTTACGAATAACTCGCACAGCACAGCCAGCCAAACACACAAGCACAGCACAGCACAGCCATGCGTCACCTTTATTGCTCATGCCGGCACGTGCAAACTGGTAATCAAATCAACCGTCGTGTTGTTGGCCCGCCGGCCGGCACCTGAGCTGGGGGAGCTTCCAATAGAGGAAAACTCCTCGCAGGCCAGAAACGTGCAATGTGTCTCCGTCGCATGCCGGCACCCACTTTCTCCAGACAAGGGATCTGCCCTGGGAGAGCACCCGTGCGAGGCGGCGAATCGAGGGCAGGGGATGACAGCGTTTTAGCATTTATACGCACAGATTATCCCTAATGCCTCGACATGCATTCGATGCTCGATGCACCGACGCACAAGCACCATAACAAAGCACACAGTTGTCACGTAGTCCCCCGTGGAAACAATCCATGCCTGCCACGGCACAAGGAGCTTGGGCTCCCGAGACCTCCGTCCGTAGGCTAGGAGCTCTGGGGCGAGCCGCTAGAGGGAGGGTTCCATGTCATGTTGCACGGCACGTCCCAGCCCAGAGAGCGCGGTACCGAGGCCTCTGCGGTGCATTGCCTGGAGAGCCGATCGTCTGGCCGATTGCGCTGGGAGTGGTGTGGTGTCGTCGCCGGTGAGTGGCCGGGCCTCCGAGGGCCGAAAGCATTCGGCGGGCCCCCGGCGCTGAAGCTAAAGAGGGGATCCAGACTTGGCCAGACCTTCAGGCTTTCTTCAGGGCGCCCCGGTTTTGTGCTGGTTCTTGTCGTCATTCGGTCTGGTGCCTCGGCCTTCCGACAAGGTACGAAGTACGAATAGACGACGTTCTATTTCGCGTCCGGCCACCGAGATGAAAGCGAACTTCCCCCTGGGCAACGCCAGCAACCTTTCAACCGGGGCTTCAACAGGACAATAGAACCAGTGTGCATAACAAAAGGGACTAAATAAGTTACCATGCTTGCATGCTTGCCCGTCTACCATCAACTTACCAGACCGCTAATTTTCTTGCGCAGACGCACATCACAGCGTAGCACCACCCACATGGCATACTGTCAGAAAAGATCATCACTTGACTTGATCATCTGCCTTCCCTCAGGTCCAAAAACGTTGCAGCGCGCATATATCCATCTGGCCTACCGTTCATGAATGAAACGCTCTTTCTCTCGCTGCTACTCCCCGGAGCAAGTAATCCAACACACGTGTAGGCGTCACACTGGGGCCCCCACGGAAGCTCGGCAACAAGGGCGCACATACATAGTAAATCAACTGTGTGTTCTGTGCTATCGAGAGCGCGTGGAAAGGAGACTGTCGCCTTTATTTTGTCCACGCAGCCTCCACTCAAGCCAAGCTGTCTCCAACGCCACAGCCTCATGTTTCTCGACGATGCATACCGGATCATACCGGACGTACGATGCCAGAGTGATTTTTCGAGCAGGTGCAAGAAAAGAAAAAAAAAGGGAATATGTCGGAGGTAACCTACATGCATTAACGCGTCCCAACCGCCTGCTTCGCTGCTGCTTCTGTGCATGCGCTGCCAAGCCCAAGCATCCATCCCAGTGCAACTGTAGCTGGACAATCCCGTGACGGCGCAGGTCTCGTCTCAGGAAAGCCACAGCGTGGTGGTGAGCCAGTGGCGAACGGGCACCTCCGACGCCGACCCGACACCGAAACGTCGGTCGCAGCGATACCGAAGTCCGTAATTACGGCAGGGATCGGACATTTCCAATCCCCCCAATGCCTTTCCGACCGAATCGTAGTTGACGTTAACGCGGTGCTGTGAATACGCTTACGAATGGCTTCTGCATTACCAATCGCGACGTGGCCAAGCTGCCTGTTCGCTCGTTCGTTTCGTCTCACCTCTTTTGTGTAGGTACACGCCAACAACGACGTCACCGGCGTAGAGGCTGACCGCTGACGCGCTGACGAGACATTGTCTCGCCTCAGCCTCAGCCTCAGCCTCAGCGTGGTTGGAGACTCGCGTCCGGGTTACGAAGTCTGTATGAAGATCAGGGAATCTGGGGCGCCACGCTTCGCTCCAAGCCTTTGCCTGTGTCAAATTGTTCGAGAATGCATGTGCCTAGTTCAACGCAGTCCAATCGGTTAATGGAATCCCCATCATCTATCTTCCGCATCATCCTAGAGATGCTCGCGTGTCGATCGTACCAGCGCCAGGTCACGGCCTGCATGGATATCCGCAGGAAGAGGAGTAAGGACATGGGGGATGTGGTCCTCAAGCAGGTTGGGCATTCTCCAGTCTGGGCCAATGTGTGCATTCCCATCTCGAACTGCATGTCTACCCTCAGGGGCCGCAAAAGGGGTCCCCAGTTCCAACTTCCCGTAACCTGGAGACGGACGTGGATCCCGTTGTCTCTCAGAATAAAAGAACCTCGCCCAACGACGGTTACTTGCTGTCGCGTGCGCCCCAACAACTCGACTTTGACTACCCTTGTTACACATGGTCCAAAACACATAAAGCATTGACATTCACCACCTCCACCGAGACCAATTCGTCGACATCCCACGTAAAGAAATACCACATTGCGACACCGAGGCGAGCGGGATAGTCCACGCCCGGAACCCTGGAAGCCCCCAACTTGCCTCATTCGGACACCGAGATCCAAAACCTCCAACAGCTCGACGCCCACTGTCAGGGACACCCCCGGACCGGCGCCTCTCCCCGCGCCAATGAACTCGCCAGCTGTGACGGATTGGATCTCGGGGCAGGCACTTTTTGAGGCCCCCAAGCTTGGTATTGGTTCCGAGCGCGGGATGGTCGTGTGCAAACTCCCGGGAAGACTGCCAGGTGTCGTTGGGGCGACTCCTCCCTCAGCCCTGCCGTCGTGGGTGTGCCCATGCTGGTCTCCCGGAGCTGAGTTTCCCGTGGGGTTGGACCAGGATCAAGCATTTACGTATTGATGGGCTTCGTGTTGCTAAGGTTCTCGAAGTCGTTTTAGGTAAGACCCGTGTCCCTGCTCGTTGCGATAGAAACAGAGCTTGTCCATGTTGAAACAAAAGACCGCGCTTGGACTTCATTGATGACTTCCCGGTGAGAACAACGACGCACCAGTGTCAACTAGGAGCTACCTTGCAGTGGTATTGAGGCCGGCAACCCGTCGTTGTGGCCACACTCCTGCATATCATGGCCGATCTCTGACAGAATCTGGAGCCTAATGCTGGGGGACTGCTGCATGTACCCTATAACGTGCTATGTTGTGTCCAAGAACAGACGAAATGAAACAAGGCAATTCTGAGAGCCAATCGCAATTTATCGTTTGCCCGTGCTGTAAAACAATCTCACTCGTATTTGCTTCATAATGCCACGACGGAAGAGGTCTGTCTATCCACCAAGCATTCACCTGTACACTTCACTATGAGGGTGATGAGGCAGAGTCGCACTTGGCGATGACAAAAGGCCCTTAGTTCAAAGTATGACGCATATTGACTCGGCTCTAGTAGAAACTATCATAATAGGAGTCTTACGTGTTATGACCAAGGATACTAAAGGTTATGCTTTGTTATCCGGGGACTTTGGGTTCATTCTGGTGCTCGGCATTGTTTCATTTGAGCAGCATGGACACAAAACATCATGTCGATCAGGAGGATCGACAAAATTCCAAACAACGGGCGTTTCCGTAACCTACCATGCCGGTAGATCAACTGGAACGTTTCTTTCTACATTTAGACTTAATTTTAAGGAACAAAATAAGACTATGCGGGCGTTTTATCCGTGTCTCAAAGGCTAAGTCTACGTTGCAACGGGGTTGCGAGGTAACGGTAACTGAGAGGCTCGTGCTACCGCACGAATACATTCATGCCGTAATTGATTCGTCACCAGACTAAAAACAGCCAGCTCCCGTAGATACCTAAGTATAGAAACGGTCCCACTCGTCGAACATAAGATCCTATGGTTCTGAGTTACGTATGCACCCGGTTTGCTTCATGCAGAGTGCTGGTTCCATTGAGGGCGCAGACTGCGACAATCTCCCGCTCCTCAAGTTTGATGAATAGTGACTACCCCAGAAGCTACTCATTAACCCCAGAGCTGGTGCTCCAGGGCGTCAATCTGTCGGCCGCCTGAAACTCTGAATGATGCGAGAACGCTATCCAGCCCCCCCTTCTCTTCAACGGAGAGCGAAATCTCGTTGCAGTTCTCTTCAACCCGCTCGGCGGCTGTTGCTCCCGGGATAGGGATGATCACACCGCACTTCCCGGTGTTGGAATGGCCCCGGATCCACGCAAGCGCAAGCTGCGCAGGGCTCACACCTCTCTGTGTGGCGAATGCCTTGATTTTGGCGACCAACTCGAGGTTCTTGTTGAAGTTCTGATAGAAGAAATGGTTAATACGGACCAAAGAGAGATACTAGGTGGTGACTGCAGGAATTGACTGCTTACCTCTGGTTGGAACCGACTCAGCATGCGGCGCATGTCGCCTTCAGCAATATCTTCCACTTTCTTGACCTGGCCGGATAGAAATCCATACCCGAGAGGCGCATATGTCAGAATCGGAACCCCTAACTCTTTGCAAGTAGCCGCAACGCCGTTGGTGAGGATGTCAGTGCTCCAGAGCGAGAACTCAGCTTCGACGACGGCCAGAGGGCAAATGGCGTGTGCCTTCTTGATCGTCTCAGCACCGACCTCAGACAACCCCACGGAGCCAATCTGGCCTTCATCTAGAAGTTCCTTCAGAGCACCGACGGTCTCCTCTACAGGAACATCTCGGTCCATCCGGGCAGGGCCGAAAATGTCAATCTTCTTGGCGCCGCCGAGGATGCGGTTACAGTCCTCGACGCTGGCTCGCACCCCAGCCCGCGTGTTAGTGCAAGACAAGGTCTCCGCATCGAGACACGCCCGAATGAAAAGCGTGACTTTGGGAGCGTCTTCGGGGTATTTCTCAAAGTACCGGCGAAGTAAGGTCAGGCCTGCGGTTGGCCCCTCTGGCGGCGCTCCGTAGAGTGAGGATGAAGACCAGATGGTTGCGCCGTTCGCGACGGCAGCCTTCATTGCCGCAAAGGCCTGCTCGTCTGGTGTTTGTTTCGGGCGCCATGTTAGTCCAAGTAAGCCGAAGCCTGTGGTAGGGAGGGGATCGGCGAATGGCATATTGAAGGCCTTGAGCGCTGGGTATTGGACTTTCAGTGTAATGAACCTGAGTGAACTGAATGATCTGGTTCGTCTCAATGTGAGAACATTAGCGCAAATTAGCATTCTATAAGTACATAGCCATAATTTCTCAATCGAGCATACTTCTGATGCCCCTCAATCCTCATGTGGTATGGTCGGACTTAGGAACCCCGGTGTCCCTTATCCCGAAGAGCCAAGCCGGAGTTTACCTTAAGCCGTATACCAAACGGAGACACAGAACTTCGACTGCATTATCCCGATCGCTTTGAGACGAGACATGGCTTTTGAAAGTAAAGACGGACTTAAGGATTGTATCAACCGAGCTCGTGCAGTATTGGATATGGAGGAAGCATGAGCGTAAAGTCGAGGGACAAGGCTGCCGGGAGTGACAACACTTATGCACTCAACCCCCAACATCACGGAGTTAAGATTTAGGATCGTTGGCGGAGTCTTGGAGATGATGTGTTAAGATGACTGACGCAATAGGCCTCTATACTCGATAAAAGTAGGTACCACCATCAGGTTATCTATTGGAACATGGAGGAGCGGGGCTTGGAAGTTTGGACGTGAAAAAGGACGTATTTTCTTACTGCATTTTGCGCTGTGAGAAGTACCTAGTGCTTAATATAATCTGAACTACTTCAGTGCTAAATCTTAAGCTTGTTGTTGACGTAGGCACGACCTCATAAGGCCTGAGCCGCGACGTGATCATTGCCGTGAACTATCTTCACTGACGCTTGTATGTACAGCCTCATTTATTAATCGGCAAGACATGTCTTTCTTGGTAATTTTTACTTGTCTCGATAGTAGATAACTGCAACTGTTGCTAGGGTAGCTGAGGATATTGGCTCAGATAGAGCAAAGTTGACGGGTAACGCTAATTTTGCGAGTGGCTCATTTGTTCAAGGTGTTAAGACGGCGTCAAGACTTACCTCCAATATGACTCAAGGAGTGCGAAGGCAGGTTCTTTTCTCTACTGGTTTCCACCAACAGTGTTCCTAATCTTTTCCTAAAAAAGAATAGACAACAGGGATATCCCGTCCCGACCCAGTTTCCATGTAGAGGTGCTCTGATCTACCTAAAGCTATCACAATCATCCGAATACAGGGACTGAACTAAGAGAAGAACTTCATGGCGGCGAGATAGATGCGGGCTGGGTGTTTAACTTGTTGCCAGTCCGCTGTTGACGATGAATTTGTTGCGGGCGACGTGAAATCCCTAATAGTTCAGTGTTTCTCTTCCAGCCCTTGTTAGTCTTCTCAATATGACGATCGTGGATTTGACGTGGATGTCCTCGGTATGTAACCCTAAAGATGGCGCGCTCTTGTTATGCAGCATCGTCAACTCACACTAACACCCCCTGGTCAAACAGAATGGGGCCGCAATAGACTAGACCCATCCAAGTAAGACAAGGTGGGATTTCCCGATGCAGATAGCGAATCATCGAGCGTGATGAAGGCTGACGGTCAAACCTAGACTAACTATGGATCAATTTTCCGCCCTTTGGTGACAGTTTTGACAACCATCTCATACCTTCTCATAACTTGTCATGACTCCCGCCGAAAACCGGCCGGCTTTCTGCATCGTTCACACTATATCGGCCACGCCTTTCAGCCCTTGCAATCGACGTCGAATACAGTTTCGACACAAAGATAAGGACCAGGAATTATGGCTGATCCAATGAGCTGGGACGGCGTAAATGAGCCCATTCTTGGCTCCCATACCGGATTCTCCACTCCAGATACGGAATACACCAACGACCAGGGCTTTATCCAGAATTTCGACAACGAAGACTCATTTAATTGGATGCAGCAGCAGCTTGAAGCTACTGACACAAGCTTTACTGAGACAGACACACACATGGCGCCACTAGAGGCCTTTGGTGGAGTGCGTCTCCCCATCGACTCTGCTGGCCAACCATCTGGAGGCACGATATCTCCGAGTCAACTTCAAAATCACGAGGCCAAAATCCCACCAAAAGTTGGCTCTCGCTTCTCTTCTAGTGCGGTAAGGATATTGAGGAACTGGCTCGCAGGCCACGAACAACATCCCTACACCACGGCCGAAGATGTCGAACTCCTCCAGAACCAGACAGGTCTCAGCAAGCGACAAGTGACCAATTGGCTCATCAACGCAAGGCGGCGCACCAAGTTCCAACCTTCTCTCTCATTATCGCTACTTGCTCGGGGATACTCTGAGCCTACATTGACCGGACATACACCTATCGACATCCCACCGCGACGCGCGACGCCCGCGCCCTTCGAAACCATGAACCCTCTCCAGCGGTGGGAGATATCACCACCCGAACACGAAGCTGCTACAGTCTTAGACATTTCCCGCGCCGTAGCTGCCTCATCCGCTCCGAGTCGTCTACGCACATCGGGGAGGTCCTCGGGGAACGCTTCATCCGCCAGTAGCGTGGATACGTCGCATTCGAGCATGAACTCGGCCTCGCACACATCCGCCTACTCTCACAATTCTCGCGACTCACTTAGGGCTCTCGACCGCCTCAAACCGAGCGCCAGCCGGCGGAGACGACGGCCAGTTGCGAAGCGGCAAGAGAGCAGACGTCTGAGCCTATTCCAGGCCAACACGTACCAATGTACGTTTTGTACGGAGACGTTCAAGACGAAGTATGATTGGCAACGGCACGAAAAGTCCCTACACCTCTCGCTCGAGGAATGGGTGTGTTCGCCTAATGGACCTACTGCCCTGCACCCCGAGAAAGGGATAGTATGTGTCTATTGCGGAGAAAGCGATCCGGATCAGGCGCACTTGTGTGGCCACAATCACGATGCCTGCTTGGAACGTTCGGTTGAAGAACGAACCTTCCATCGGAAAGATCATCTTCAGCAGCATCTGAAGTTGGTGCATGCTTCCAAATACATGGAGTGGCCGATGGAGCAGTGGAAGGTCACCAGCCGAGAGATAGCGTCAAGATGCGGCTTCTGCGGAATATTTTTGGCGACCTGGGCTGACCGGGCTGATCATTTGGCCGAGCACTTCAAGACTGGAAAGACAATGGTAGACTGGAAAGGGAATTGGGGATTCGATCCTCAGACGAGGGAAATGCTAGAAAATGCCATGCCGCCCTGTCAGTTAATTATTCAAGCGGATCGATATCCTGGATGTCTTGCTAACCGATCCTCGCAGACCTCATTCACGTCGAGCAGAGTTCTCCACTCCCCTTTACCGCGACAACTGGACCAACTGAGACACCCACCAGCGCGTATGAACTTGTGAAACTGGAGCTGGACTATTATATGCAGAAGTTCTTCGATATTCACGGCCGCCTCCCGTCAGACCACGAACTCCAGTACGAGGGCTGTTCCATAATCTTTGGCGCAGAAGTTGCCTCGAATTGTTCCGCCTCGTCAGATCCGTCTTGGCTTCGAGACGTTATCATGTCCTCAGCTGAGGTCTCCAAACAGGCTCGGTTGCGCCATATGACGCAAGTTGCCAAGTCGCGACTGAGCCAGCTCAAGATCAACGGAAAAGGAAATATTTTCGAGAACTGCGAGTTGGAACTTCAGTTGTGTAGACTCGTTGCAATGCACGACGCGCTCGGTCTGTCGTTATCAACGTATGAGTTGCAGCAGGAGGCATCTCATGTGATTAGCCGCATTGAAGCTGTCTCGCCAAACCCTTCCAGTCGCTTCATGGATTTCTTAGTAAGGCTTGTCTGGGGCTCAAGTGACTGGCTTGTGCCCTTGCGTCAAAGAGGACAGAAATTATCACTGGAAAATACGGCAGATGAAAATCCTCGCCAGCTATCCAAGTTCACCGCCGATCCCACTACAGATCCCGAACAGGCTATTGAATATGGTAGTCTAGCACCTGCGTATACATCGAACCCTTCGCCTGAACTGCGGGACGTGTTGCAAAAGAAAACAGGTGCTGGCCATGGATATTCCTTCAAAACAGGCGCGCCACCCCTATTCCACAACGACATGACCAGTTACCGACGGCTTGCGAACGAGCTGTCGCGATTTGTGGCGAGCACCATGTCACCAAATAACCCGAATAGCCATGTGCCTACAGATGATGAACTCAGGTATCAGGCACGTTGGATCTGGTGTGACGAGTGAGTAATCCCCTGGAATATTGCTTCTGTCTTTAATCAAGTTATCGGTTTACTCGTATGGGAACAGCTAACACTTTATTAGGGATGATCCATGGAATCAAACCCCTGCTGACAATGTTGAATGGCTGCACGAGTTCAAGGGTGACGTCGGCCTTCTCAAAGATGACTCTACGCAAAATCCAGCCCAAGTGTGAGGTTAATTCGAAATCAGAAGCGGTACGTGGAATGAATAGCCGAACTACCAAGACAACCTATCTTAAGATACTGTATACCTTTACAACCTGATCATGAAAGGACAATGCAAGAAACGAGCTTATCTGTCACGAAGGCTGTGTTCGGGGGTCGGAGGACCTTCAAACGATGACGAAGTCTTTTTGGAAGATGAAGCGTAGATATTGTGAAGTATTCGGGAAATAGACAAGTAAAAAGATAAAAAGGGATTGAACTAGTTGCCTAAACACCCCAACCCGTGAGGAACTTAGCTCGGCTCAACTGTAATATTTAAATAACTAGTTACTATGTCTGGTGGGATACAATAAACGCAGTATGTTTTTGGTCATCAGGCGGATGAAGGGGATTGACCACAGAGTAATATCAGGATGAACAGCCTTCTAGTTGGGTTGGTTAGGTGGATTCGGTTTCTCGCCTCTGAACTGTTATTCCATCCTCAAACTGATGCTGGGCGATTTCATGGCGATGAGGCGGACCCCATTTCAAGCTCACTTCGAAGGAGATGTTACCGGGACCAAGCTTGCTACTAGTTGTGGCGAAAACACGTTTAATGAATCGCTGAGTAACGGGAATGACATCCACCATTGCGGCGAAGAACAGCGGCCAAAGAATTGCCCTATTATAGAGTTAGTTCTCAAGGGATATGGGACGTCAGAAATATAGTGCTTGAGTAGATGTGAGGGGAGAATGTGTAACTACTTACGCGTGGAAACCTGCAAGGTATATCAGGATCCCTCTCACAGCCTGAATCTTGGGAGCCCATTGTTTGCACTCCTCCAGCGACCCTTCAAAAGGACGACGGATCAGGCCATTAAACTGAGGGTCATCGGGGCTCGAATCATCGCCGGGAAACGAGTATGGGGCGTAATCATCTTCGTGTTCTCTGCAGTAGGTGGGCTGCGATATCCCAAGAATGTCGCTAACAGTAAGGGTGACAACGCCGGCGAGTACGACAAGGAAGATAGCATTGAAGATAGCCGATAATGGTTTGTGGGTGCGCTTGAGGTAGATCATGTTGACTACGCTGAGCGCAATGGATGATAGGCTCTGCCAGACACAGAATTAGTACACACAACTGCGGGATGTCTGAGGAAAGCAGAAGACTGACTGTCCAGAAAAGAGGCTGCCCGGCGTGCTCCATCGTCCAATCAATGTAGTTGAACTTTGTCGCTCCATACTGATTTAGCAAGTTCTCGGCGAGCAAGAAGGCTAGAATGAGGATACTCAGAACAACACAGATGGGAAAGCCAATCGACAGAATGTATTGAACTGTCGAGGTTGGTGGTCTCTGGATGGCCTCTGTTTCACCTTCGCGCTGGCTCCCGGTGGATGCTAGGAGAGGTGTTGTCTCCTCGGGACGATGCTCAGTACTTGGAGGATCCATCTGGAAATACTCGTGAATAACGTGTGATCCGGACCGGTTGAACAGATTGTATGAGGATTTTTATGCTGAATCTGTGGGCGAAGTGGTTGTGTTAAGTAGTGCCTGGATGGTGGACGTGTCGCTAACTTGTTAGGCAGACATGTCGTCTCAAGGATGTTAATCCTCCGTGTCCTGTTCAATTACAACTGTGGCGCAGTCATTGCAAGCTGTCCTCCTTTCCTAGTCTAGGACAATCGAGTCCAGATTTATCGTCTGTGTTTTGTGGCTGACATATGCGTTGAATTACGGCTACGGTGCTACAGTACACAAGTTAGCACCTATTCGTAGTAAGATGCCAAGATGCCTCGCATCAGGCTTGAAGCCTCGCGGCCAGGCTGCTTGCGCGCTCTCATTGGACAGGTGTGCGGGGTAATTAGGACGTGTCTTCAGCACCCCGTGTGTCGGCGCTTTCACTCTGCTCTACCAAGACAACTTGGTGTCCTTATCGCAGCATCACCCGTTGTATTGTGAGGCCATGTCTCCGGCGATGTGCTGCGGCATATGGCGCCGAAGCTCCGCCAAAAAGAGCCCCAGGGAGCCGGCGCGATCCGAGGCCGCTCCGGAAGTTGTGGGACCTTCCACCGGTATGTACGAATACTGACAAGATATGATCAGTCGACTGTTTCGATTTCGATTTGGACTAACACGCACTAATGAACGGCCGAGTCCCGCCTCAGACCTCGCCGTTGACTCCATCCGCTGCCGCTACCGAGACCCCATCGGCCTCCGGCATGCTAGTCCCCGACGCTATTCCACTGGTCCAAATCCTGCCGAGACTTCAAGACGAACAAGCCCGTGATCAGCCGGACCGACCAAAGCCGTACGCCAACAGTTATGACCTATGGACCGAAGCCTTGTCGTCTCTGCAAGAGTCAGAAAGGCAGGACGTGGAGACGTTCGCGTCTGATCCCGATTCTGCCAACAGAAAAGGGTTGGTGGTGGACATCCAAGAGCGAATAGACAAGGCATTCAAGGAAGACCAGCACGACAGCACGGCACGCAGAATTATCGAGAGTTCTGTGTCGGTCTTAGCCAAGTTTGCCTCTGTTGGCGACGTTGCTGTCAGCTTTGACCCTGTTCATGCTGCTCTACCATGGGCTGCTGTCCGATCCGTTGTCATAGTAAGCACGATACGAAATCCGAGTGACCCATACACTTTGATCATCAAGCTAATTCATGTAGTTACTGATTGCCAACAGCGAGTTGAGGGGTCAGCTCCTCGCTGGAATTGCCGAGGTCGCTTCGATTCTCGCACAATGCGACACGTACCAGCAACTGTACATGGCTCCAGATCTCGCCCTCCGTCCGCCCGAGGCCGCTTTGGGAAGATTGAGAACATCAATCGTTCAAGCCTACGCTAAGTCGCAGTTGTTTCTTGGCTTCACTGTCCAACGCCAGCGGAGTAAGATCAAAATCGATGCTGCGTTTAAACTTGAAGACGCCCGGGGCCATGTCAACACACTCGCAGAGAGCCAAAGACATGTCCACCAAGCTGCAGATGACTGTGAAAAACATTGTAGTCTTTCGAGTCGAGCTCATCTCGACGAACTTCGCAAGCTTGCGGCGGACTTCCCTACCGTGCAGCAACATGTGTACGTCGCGAACAGATCTGCAAGGAAACCAATGCTAATATCTTCTGTAGCAAGTCAGTTCTGGAAATAGTCAGTGCTGAAGAACAGCTCAAGATTCTCGAGTGGGTGTCGCCCATACCGTATGGGAAGCATCACATCACAGTCAAGGAAGCTCGAACATCCGGCACATGCAAGTGGTTATTAGGCCACGAGGAATTTGACGAATGGCGGGACATTGATTCATCAGCAATCTTGTGGCTCCAAGGTTCTCGTAAGTGACATTAGCGTTGTTGGCTTATATGGGACTGACCTTTCTAGCTGGTGCCGGCAAAACTTTCCTTACTTCGCAGGTCATCGACCATGTTCAGACTCAGCTGGAAAACTCGCCAAACGAAGAGGGCTTTGCATACTTCTACTGCAATCGGAATGAAGAGGAGCGTCGAAGCCCACTCTCAGTCCTCCGAAGCTACGTTCGCCAACTGTCAACCTCCGTACGGAATCCTGGGCACATGCGGAAACCGCTCCGGGACTTGTGCCGTGAAGCGAGGCTAAAGGGATCAGATGTTGGCTTCGATGTATGCAAGAGTCAACTACTGGAATCGGTGAATCTTTATTCACAGACAACCCTCATCCTTGACGCCCTTGATGAATGCGATCCGACGTCGCGCTGGCAGCTCGTTGAGATGATGCAACACCTGATCTCCGAGTCCGAGCAACCGCTGAAGATATTCATCTCAAGTCGGCCTGACGACGACATCAAGAGGTGCTTCACATCTTGGCCGAACGTCGAAATACAAGCGACAGACAATCAACGCGACATTGAGACCTTCGTCAATGAGGAAATAGACAAACCAAGACGGTGGGGGCCGATATCCGCGCCACTGCGGACGGAAATTGTCAACATGCTCCTCGAACGCAGCCAGGGAATGTAAGTTTAAGTCGGGAGAGAAACTTTCAACATGTAAGCTCATGGCATTACAGGTTCCAGTGGGCGTACCTACAGATCAAGCAGGTGCTCGAACTGCCAACTGAAGAAGATATCCGGAGCAAGCTTGGAAAACTTCCAACCGGACTCAAAGATGCATACGATGAGATATACGGGAACATCGCGCGACACCAGCATGCAAAAGATCTCGTGGATCGCGCCTGCGTGTGGGTCATGAGTGCTCACGAGCCTCTCGGAAGCGACGTGCTTCTATCCGCAATTCGAGTTGATTTTGACCACAATAATATCACCCTGGCCAACATGGCCACCGAAGGAAGATTGCTGGCTCTATGCAACAACCTGCTTGTCCTCGACTCCCAAAGAAGCGTCTGGAGGTTCTCCCATCTATCGGTTGTGGAGTATTTTGAAACCAACCACTGGAACCTTCGACAGGCGTACTGTAACGCTGCCAAAGTGTGCCTCAAGCTTCTGATCGAGACATACAAGAATCCCATCGAGGAAAGCGAGATTGAGAGCTCAGATGAAGAGCACGACTCTGAACCACAGGACATGTTTGACCTGGCCCATCCGTTTCAAAAATATCTGCGGTATCACTGGATAATCCATGTCAGAACCTACGAGGACCAACTAGTCAAAGAAAGACAACAGGCAGACACTGTACTAGCGCAGCTGTTGCAAATGTTCCTTGGATCTCCCGGAAATAGTAGCGTTCCATACCGCGGATGGTACCGCCACATTCGTTACTCCGTCCATCAGGGGTACCGATTGTCGCCAGTTTTGGGAGGTTTCAACGAAATCTCTCCAGAATATGTTACCATTTGCGCCATGTGCCGATTATCATTTTACATCGTCCTGCGGGGCTGGTGGGAAACCGCGGAAATCCCACTCTCACAAAAGAATGATCAAGGTGACGACCTCTTGACACTTGCTGGGTTAGCAGGTTGCAAGGCGATCTGCCAGGAACTTCTTAAAAGAGGAATGCAGATCAATCCCTCAACTACTACCGGACGGTACGGTAGCGCTCTTGCTGCTGCTGTTGCTTGTGGAGAAAGAGAGGTCGTCGAGTTGCTAATCGAGCACGGGGCCGATGTCAACCTCTTACTATCAAGTGGAGGCAATGGTAGCGCTCTTGCTACTGCTACTGCTTATGGAGACAGAGAGGTCGTCGAGTTGCTAATCGATCATGGAGCCGATGTCAACCTCTTACTATCAAGTGGAGTGTATGGTAGCGCTCTTGCTGCTGCTGCTTATGGAAGAAGAGAGGTCATTGAGTTGCTAATCGATCATGGAGCTGATGTTAACCTCTTACTATCAGCTGGACAATTTGGGAGCGCTCTTGCTGCTGCTGCTGTTTATGGAGGACCAGAGGTCGTCGAGTTGCTAATCGATCACGGAGCCAATGTCAACCTGCTACTATCAGCTGGAGAATTTGGGAGCGCTCTTGATGTTGCTGTATTCATGGGGCGGAAAGAATCTGTAGAGAAATTGCTAGATGCGGGAGCAAAAGTGAATATAGGGTTGGAGAATGGGCGTTTCTGTTCGGCTCTACGAGCTTGCTTGATGGAAGACCCTTTAGAGGTGGAAAAGCGGTGGTACCACCATTCTGGGAATGATAAAAGGAGGGAGAATATGGTGGAGCTGCTTCAACGTCTTGGTGTAACGAATGATATATAAGTTGTAGGTATAATCGTTTTGAGAATATACACCATCACTATACGAGCGACAGCTCCGTGGCATTAAGACTGTAACACAGCTGCCAACAAAGATAATTGCCACAGCCGTCGAGACTTTTCTTCCCTTTCTAAGGTTAATTTCTACTTAGCATAATGATGAATACACGTAGGGTGCGCTCATTATCATGGACATTTGGGTTCTAGTCACTTCCTGAACGCACTTCAACCCGGATCCGATCACTAGGACTTACGCTGGGGCTGTCCAAGTTGGAAACTCGGGAGTTTTAAGACCGAGTTTGAGTTCGTCATCGTCCGCGTGCTGGGTAGGATAGTCAGGCCCATAGATGTCGGATGAAGAATGGTGGACGATGGACGACGGCGAAATCACGAGATAGGCAGAGAACGAGATAGCAAGATAGCAAGGTACAGTCCTTAGGTCCCCTGGATATGACATGCTATGCAATTTAGGTTAGTTTCTAATCCATGCCTCATGATCTGATATTGGGTCGATTATCTTTAGCTGTTACTTGGGGCACAGTGACGTCATCATCAGGGCATTGCTTGGCTTTAACTATTGATAGTGGTTGAGAATGTGTGACGGTTGAAGTGAAACGGGCTGCTTGGAAATTACTGGAAATGGTTTGTGAGTAATTTGACTCTCTTTCCGATTTATTGAACGTCATCTAAATATCGGTTTGATCTTCTTGCTCAACTCCTCCTCACTTCCCCACTTTGCCCTCATCCCACAGCTTCGCGACAACAACGGCTCCTTATCTCCCTGTCAGCCAACAAATGACCTATCTCTTCCCTCAGCCTCTGCGTGATTTCTCGTCCAAGCCCTAAATCGTCACCGGATTTCCCTTCCCGACCTCGCTGTTCCCCTGTTCAAGCGGCCGCTAATTCGGCCGAAGGGCCGAGATGCATATCGAAACTCCCTCAAAAACCTCACCATCAGCCATGTTCCCCTCGTCTTAAGCCGAACGACCAATGAGGGCAGCAGGCAGTTTACGGAATACCCACTCGCCATGACACCAAGCATCCGGTCTGTTTCCGGTGCCCCTCACTGCCTCAGCAGGTTGACTTAGTAATTAACTACATGAGGAGGAGGAGTATTTCAAGCCGGACCTCCCATCTCTCTTCTGTTCCTTCAACTCTGATCCGTCACCAACGTCTTCAAGACTTCACACACGCAACGCAAAACCTTCGCCAAACCACACCTACTTTCGGTACGATGTGACACCTCAAAGAAGGCCAACATGGCACCCTTCGCAAGAATCCAACGTATCAAGGTAACGTTTAAAAGAACGCATCCGGGTGTTCGGCTCTTGCTTTGCCTGCTCCCACAGCATGGCCGTCATGGCCATGCTAGAAGACTGGCGAAGCAGAGTTGATCTGAGAAATACCGGTGA